>JZKD02S0629758.1:149575-164035 GCA_000966675.3 Picea glauca | reverse complement strand
AATATCTTATCTAAGATATATGAGAGATATGTGTGAGGATTTAAAGGGATTATATTTTGTAATAATGGGAAATAGGTTGAGAGAAAAGTGGATCTGTAATAATGAGATGATTATCATATCTTCAAGGCTCTCATGTATAAAAGAGAGTGCTCTCTCTTCACGAGGATTCAAGTAGAAGAGGAATTAGATTATTCAATTAGGATCAATTAGAATTCAATCAGTTGTAAGTAGAGAATTAGAGTAATCATTAATGGTAGTCATTAGGATTCGAAAGAGAAAGGGATTCTTAACTTTGATTCATGGTTTTGGTTTTCATGCTTTCATTATTATGTTATGAAGATTGATTTGGTTATTTTAATATAAGATTGCTTCATTAGAGTGAGCTCACATATATTGTCGTGTCATTCAACTCTTCACTTGTTGTATCTGTTTTTCCTTCATGTGGTTCTCCATTTCTAGATTAATTTCATTTACGGAATTTCCCATTCCTAGATTAATTTCATTTACGCAACTAGATTAATTCAATTTTAGTCATGTGTTAGATTAATGATTCAATTTCATTCATAGCTTAAACATTAGATTAGATCAGTCTCACTTCAATATTGCATATACTTTGCGTGTGCTTTGTGAGTTTACGACCCCTGGGTTGACAAATTAGATATTTCGGTAAATACTACAATGCAATTAATTCAACATTAGTTCGGCCCAATGTAATGAATGTTGTTCCTTTTGTTCTGATTGTTGTTCCTTTTGCAAGTCATGTTGTTCCTTTGAATAGAACAACTGTCGTTCCCTTTACGATTGATGTTCCTTTACAGGTGTTGCATCTTTGGAGGCTGGGTATTGAAAACGGAAGGTAAGAACCTACATAGGCGACAAGTAAAATGCTTGTGCTAGCGCCTACCTTTGGTTGATGCATAGAGGTTGTTTTTAGGACATCTTTAGAGCCCAACACTACCCCCTCCCAAAAATGGACTATGTTTTAGAGAAGGTGGTAGGGGCTAACAAAATTCATATGATCGATGGTTTCTCAGCATATAATCAGATTGTTGTTCATGAATATGATAGAGAAAATACAACATTTACTACTCCATGGGGAACTTTTATGTATGATAAAATTCCTTTTGGTTTAATGAATGCAGGTGCAACTTTCCTTAGAGAAATGGATATCACATTCGTTGGTGAGAGAGTTAAGTTTTTTGTTATTTATCTGGATGATCTGACAATTTTTTCTAATTCCGATGCAGAACATTTAGAGAACCTCAGACAAACTTTTGGCAAATGCAGAAAGTTTGGTTTGTCTCTAAACCCAAAAAAATCACATTTTTCCATGTAGGAAGGTAAACTTTTAGGACATATAGTTTCAAAGGATGGAATTAAAGTTGATCCTAAACGAGTTGAAGCTATTGATCTGATTAATATTCCTAGAAATTGAAAAGATATTCAATATTTTTTAGGGAAAATAAATTTTTTGAGGAGATTTATTCCTAATTTTGGCGAAATAATCAAATTAATTACAAATATTCTAAAGAAGGACAACAAGGTAAAATGGAGTGCAGAAGCAAAAGGATCCTTCGAATGTGTTAAGAAAGCCATAAGAGAATCATCCGTATTGGTAAGTCCCGACTATACAAAAGAATTCTTAATCTTCTCCTTTGCATCTAAACATATTGTTGCAACAATGCTTCTTCAGAAAAATGAAGAAGGATTCAAACAAATGATAGCCTTTTTTCGCAAAAGCCTCAGAGATGCATAGTTATGATATGCCATTCTTGAAAAACAAGCTTATGCAATGGTGAAGGCTCTCAAAGTTTTCTGACCATATGTCTTGCACTAAAAAATAATTTCTTATGTACCAACAAATGCAATTAAAGATATCTTGGTTCAACCAGACAGTGATGGAAGAAGAGGTAGATGGTTGGCTAAAATTGAAGAGTTTGATTTATAAGTTAAACCAACCAAACTAGTGAAAGGTCAAGGTCTAACAAGGCTATTAGTCTAATCAAATTTCAGATCTCTTGGAATAAATAACTTCGAGTCTCATGATTCTCTTCTAGATATAGAGGGGATTGATGATCAAGCACCTACTATTCAGATTGAAGACAATTTTTCCTCCTCATTTTGGTACAGTGATATTGTTACATATCTCCTTACTCTTCAATGTCCAAATGACATGACTCCTTCTAAATCAAGAACTTTAGAGCTACATGCAATTAAGTATTTCATTATTGATGGAAAGTTATACTGGAAAGATCCTCTGGGTTTCCTGTTATGTTTCCTTATAGAATTTGAAACAAAAGGTGCCATTGTGGAATTTCATGAAGGAGTATGTGGAGGACATCATGCATGGAGAGAAACAACTTACAAAATTTTATGGGCAGGATATTATTGGCTGAAATTATTCACCGATGTAAGTGCAAGGGTAAGATCTTGTAATTCATGCCAACTGTTTGCTGGTAAGAACAATCTTCCTGCTTTACCTTTAATTCCAATAAAAGTTGAAGCTCATTTCCAACAATGGGGCCTATATTTCATTGGAGGAATTCATCCACAATCGAGTTCTCAACATAGATGGATTTTGACCAGTGCTGATTATTTTATGAAATGGGTTGAAGCCATTCGAGCTCAGAATGCTACAGATTTAGTAGTGATAAAAGTTTTGGAAGAAAACATCCTAGCAATATTTGGTTGTCCTAGGAAAATAGTTATTGATAATGCTTAGGCTTTTAAATCTATTGCAATGATCAATTTTTGTCAAAATACAATATTATTTTAGGTCATTCTACAACCTATTATCCTCAGGGAAATGGATTGGATGAATAATATAATAAGAGTTTGATGACTATAATCAAGAAGGTTTTGAAAGAAAACAAAAAATATTGGCATATACATTTAAAATACGCCTTATGGGCAAATCAAATTGGCACCAAAAAATCTATAGGTATGTCTCCATTCCAATTAGTTTACGGTACTGAGGTTATTCTTCCTATTAATATTTCTCTTCCTGTGATGAAACTCTGGTAGGATGTGAATGAAGAGCCGAATGGTGTTACGAGAAGAATAAATCAGATCATCGAAGTACAACAAAATAGGGTAGAAGTGGATGATAAGCTCCAAAAATACCAGGATAACATGAAAGCCCTTTTTGATAAGAAATCTAAACACATGGAGTTTCTTCCTGGTGATTTAGTTTTAAAATGGGAAGCTAGAAAGGAAGATGCATGGAAACATGGGAAATTCAATCATCTCTGGTTCAGACCCTTCGAAATTGCAGCTCCTGAGGGAAAACAACTCATTCTCACTTGAAAATCTTAATGGAGAGATTCTTGAGGCCCCTATCAATGGGCGTTATTTAAAACATTTCATGCAATAGTTACTTTTTAAATTTCCACTGTATATATCAGATTGGATTGACATTGGCAATTTTAATTTTCCATTTTTTCTTTTCTTTTTGTAAATTATCTGAGTCATTTGATCATTTGTTGTAAATATTTTCAATAAATTTATGATTTCTTGACTTCATTTAAAAAAATAAATTTAGAAAAATAAAAATAAAAAGCATCTTCATCACGTATCATCTCTATCCTACAGGATTATCTAATATTTTGTATTTCATTCATTTTTGCAGAATAGATCTTGTTGAACAGGAGATGAGGCGCAAGAAAAACTTGACACTCGTCTTTCCAACATTTGATTTCTCTAAAAACAGGTGATAAATAAATAATCTACCTTGCTGAAAATTCAAAAAGAAAATAAGGTATGAGTTCCTACTCTTCTTATAGTTCGAATAAAAAAAAAAAAATTGAAATAAATGTGAAGGAATTTTTTCTCATGATGATATTATAACCTGAACTAAAAATCGGAGATGTATAAAATTATAACTTGAAGTGTCATGCTGATAAATTCTAAAGCCATATCTAAGATAAAAAATAAAAATAATAATAAATAAACTCGAAAGAAGTCTGAACTTAATACACAAACTTGTGTGGGATTAAGACATTTTTTATTCAGATCCTCCGAATCCTTGATTTGGTTATTTTGTCCTCTCCCCAAGTTATTTCCACTTCATATTTTATTTATCCTTTCTCATCCTTTAGTCTTCATAGAAATAAAGAGACTCACCTTGACTCTGAAAACTCAAAGCATATTTTCAAAACAAGATTAGGAGAAAATATTTACGTTCCTTTGATTTTAATTGAAAAAGTATGTCTGGGCTAATCCTGATAATTTTTCCTCTGATATCAGATTTTAAACTGACAAACTCACTCAAGGTTTATCCCTGAAATGATTAAAGTTCACAAAAAATTTCTCCTATAGGCGAAGGTGTACTGAAAATTGGAAGAAAATTAGTTTCATAGTATTCTTAAAATTTTTGACTGACCTTCTTTTCATTTTAAAGATTTTAAACATATATCATCCCTTGTATGTTACATACAAATTGATTGCCCCCACTTCAAAATGTTAAAATACAAGACAAATGGTCAAAGGAAATTCATAATTTGATTGCCCCCATCTTGTCTAAAAGAGATTATGAAAGGAAATCCATACATTGATTTCCCTTATCTTAACGAAATGCAAATTCGTTAATAGAAGTGGTGAAAGGAAATTCAATGGGAGAAGTAGATAACTTCATCGGGGTACTGAACATACTCGTTGGTAGTGAAGCAATATATATGATATCTGTAAGGCTGTCATACATATCTATATATCATACTTTGTTATCTAGTTGTCTTTCCAGTGATATTTACATCTTGAACCAACTAGAGATTCCCTAAATAAATACATTACATCTGCTTAACCTTGAAGCAAACAAAGTCGATCAGAGCTTGACATTTTAGTTAAAATTATTTTGATTATCTTAAACAATGACGAAATCAATTTTAAGAAAATGATTTTTTTTTAGTAGCCTAACTTGAAATCAATCATTAAGTATGTTTTAAAGTTTTTGGATTTGGATGAGTTCATTTTTCTATGTATGATTAATTCTTAAATAAATCCATAAAATGTTTTTCAAAAAAGAAATAATGACTCCATTTACCCTAAAGGCACTTGGTCTACTGTTCTTTCGTGCCTCACAGGGAGCCACAATACCTAGATGGATACTATGTTAGAACACTTATAATTTTCAACTTTTATTATTTTGTTTTTACCTCTTAGAAATAAAATTTTACAAAAAAGCAAAAAACTTAGGAAATTACCTTTTAATTTAGAACAAATACATGCTCATTATATATTAATAAGGCGCTTACATTTTCTCATGTTGATGAGTTGCACTAAGTTGATCGAACGATTCTTGTGGTCTCCAGAAGATAAAATCCACCTGCGTTTTAAAGGAAAACCTTTAACGGTCACTTCGGAGCTTCGCACTTCGAGAGTTTCAAGAAATCTAAATGACAAAAACCCCAAAGTCACGAAACCTCGAATCTATGAAGTCATGAAACCCTGAATCCATGAAGTCATGAAGTCTAGAAGTCTTGAAGTCAGTTCCTCGTGATAATTTCTAAAAGGACTTACAGATTAGTCATAGGACGTGTATCTTCTAATCATTTTGGGGCTGACACGTGGCACTTTTTTTTAACATTTATGTCAAATTATTGTCTTGATTTCAAGTGACACATGTCACTCCTTTTTTGACATGTCATCAATAATGACATCATCTCTGCCACATCATCAATAATGATGTCATCTCTACCATGTCACTTTGGAAGATTTCCCTTGGGGAGTTTAAACAAAGATTGAGTTCACAATCGTTGAAGTATCAAAGCACCGGAGTATTGGATATCACAAAAAGTAAAAAGTATTTCAAAGAGTTAAAAAAAATTTAATAAATTTAATTAATCATGATTAAGTATTAATAAATCACTTTGCGAATTCGACCTTCAGAAGATTTCTATCATGCTACATCCAAAATTCCCGAACACCGAACGACCGAAGTATGAACCACACTTTTAAACAAATGAACCCCTGGAGCTGCGGAGCTCCAGAGTTCCGAAGCCTCAAAATATATATAACGGTTCAAATGTTTACTACGGGAATTTGACGTTCAAAGGATTTTTATACTCCTTTATTCAAAACCCCTGAACACTGAACTTACGAAGTACTTAAGGCTAATACAGTTTTTTAAAACATGATTAATTAAAACATAAAAATAATTAATTAGAGATAAAATTCTCCGGGAATTCTGCCTTCGCAGGATTTCTATCATCCTTCATTCAAAACCTCTGAACGCCGAACTGTCGAAGTATTAATGACGTTTATGATTGGCTAAAGTTAAGATTTGAGTAAATATCGTGATTTTCCAGGTAATAATTCCATTAGATTTTTAATAATCTCTCTGTGTAGAAATTTCAATACAAATTAAGTATTTCCTGAGATTCTCCTAATATAACAATTATATGCCACTGTTAAATACAAAATTGCTTCTACTATTATTCTTGCAGAAAATTAAACCACGATCACAACCACAATCACAAAGTGAAATATCAAGAACACATAACACAATTTTTTTTTCAGGAAAGCGTAAAGCTAAAAACCCCACTATCATATATTATGTATATCATGAATCATGAAACAATCTCATACAAAGCTATAATCCAAGAGCTCTCAGTACAATACAATCGTCTCACACTGTCATACACAAATCAACAAATACATGTGCCAACTTCTGTGTCCAGACAGCTTGCCTCCTCTACACAAACTCTGCAATTAGAATTCTCACAACTGGATTACAATTGCCTAGTTTACACATGCTCATAAGAATATCCACTGCATGTGTGATCAAATCACAACTGATAGCTAAATTGTCCCTTTCACCTGTTATCTCAACTGGGTCTCCATTGGATCTGACATGCATGTAGTTAACCGTGGCGAATCTTCAGTTGCATGTGAGTTCACTGATTCACTGAACTCTCACTAGTGCATGTTTAGTTACAACTAGTACAATTGATCTTAACTCACTTAAATACACTTATAATTTTGTTACAAATCCAACTCACTCAGTTATGAATGAAATAATAGATTAATATTTATTGTCTATTTTATTTAAGGGAAAAGTAAATTAGACACATGTTTCTTGTTGACTTTTCAACACTCCCTCTCAACAAGAAAGGGATTATCCTTCACCCCAATCCTATCTCTATGATATTCAAATTTTCTCCTGGTGAGCGCCTTTGTCAGAATGTCTACATCCTGATCTTCCATAGGAATGTATTGAAGCAACATGATCTTCCACTGCACACAATCTCTGAGATGATGATACCATATATCTATATGCTTAGATCTGTCATGAAACATAGGATTAATTGAGAGTTTAATGCAACTCTGATTATCACAGTAAATCACTGTTGGATCTAAATGAGAACCAAACAAATCAACCAAGATATTCCTCATCCAGATAGCCTCACATACATATTGACTCGCTACCATGTATTCTGCTTCCGCTGAACTAAGTGCCACGGATCTTTGTTTCTTGTTGTACCAAGAAACAACTGTAGATGTGATATTAAAGATCCCCCCTGATGTGCTCTTTCTGTCTGTTGGGATGCCTGCCCAATCTGCATCTGTGAATCCATGCAACTTCACCTCATCTGTCTATCTATACTATAATCCATACTTAGATGTGCCCTTCAGATATCTCAGGACATGCTTACGCGCCTTCCAAAAGAGTTTGATAGGCTTAACCATCGCTTGAATTAGCTGGTTAACCGCGTAGAAAATGTCCGGTCTTGTGTTCACTAAATACATTAGCGAACCCACTAACTGTCGATAGACAGTAGCATCCACTACTTCTCCAGAAGTATCATCCTCTTTCCTCTAGTTTCCTGGAAGAGGAGTATCCATGGGTTTGAAGCCCTCCATGTGAAACTTACCCAGTATCTCCCTTGCATACTTTCCTTGAGACACAAAAAGTTCACCATCTCGTTGCCATATTTCCAATCCAAGGAAATAATGAAGAAGGCCCAAATCCTTCATCTCAAACTCCTTTGCAAGGTCATCCTTGCATGAGTGTATCAACTGCTCATCACCAGTCAATATTAAATCATCAACATAAAGAACAATGATTAAAAGCTTACCCTCCACCACAATTTGGTATAGGTTTGCATCTGCTTCACTTTTGGTGAAGCCCAATCCAGTGAAATGGTCGTCTATCCGAGTGTACCAAGCATGGGGTGCTTTCTTCAGCCCATACAGTGTTCTCTTGAGTCTGCGCACATGTGAATCTCTGTCAAAGGTCTCAAAACCTTTTGGCTGTTCAATGTACATTTCTTCCTCAATAATCCTGTTGAGGAACACAATTTTTACATCCATCTGATGAATGCGCCAGCCCATCTGCGCTGAGAGTGCAAGGATGGATCTTATGGAAGAGTACCTTGCGACAGGTGCAAAGGTTTCATCATAATCTATCCCCTCGATCTGTGAGAATCCCTGGGCCACAAACCTATCCTTGTATTTCTCCACACTCTCATCAGCAGCTTGCTTTACCTTGTAGATCCATCTTGAACCTACCACTGATTTGTCGACCGGTCTTGGGACAATTTCCTATGCGCTATTTTTGACAATGGAGTCATACTCCTCTACCATAGCGTCAACCCAAGTGGGGTCCTACACTGCTTCCTGAAAGGAATGGTTCAGTCACAATACATTTTCTCATGAGAGCCATGTATCCAACAAATCGATCAGGAGACTGTCTCTGTCTGTGCTGTGAAGTGGGGGCTCCTACATTCTGTGCAACATCTAGTCTCAATCTGTCAGCTTCCGTGGTGCTCTTTCTGCCATTTCTAATGGATGGCTCTACTTGAGTGGTTTCCTCCACTCCATGAATCTCTTCATGTGGCTAATCCACATCTTGAGACTCATCTTTGGGAACCAACAGTTCCTCTTCTGCATGCAAGTCTAGATCCCTCTCAAGTGACAACCGCATGGCTTTCCCCTCATGGAATTTTATATCCCCTCACATAACATTCATCTTACTATTCGAAAAATACACACGATAATTATGGGGTGTTTCTGTGTACCCCACAAATATCCCAACTTTAGCAGTCGGTTCCAGCTTCTTCCTGCCATCCTTGGTCACATGCACATAAATAGATGAGCCAATTTTTTTTAAATGAGAAACATCAGGTTTCTTACCATTAAAAGATTATTCAGGTGTACTCATGCCAAGTACTCTATGAGGACAATGGTTCTACACATAAACCGTAGTATTGCATGCTTCTGCCCACAAATGCATTGGTAGGCCCTGATCATGTAACATCGCTCGTGCTGCACCCACGATCGTTTTGTTCTTTCTCTCTGCAACCCCATTTTGCTGTGGGTTATGAGGCGCTATGAGTTCTCTTCGAATTCCTTCTCTGCTACATAAGTCTTTGAATTCATTAGAGATGTATTCTCCACCATTATCACTCCTTAGAGCCTTCACTTGCTTCCTTGACTCTTTCTCCACCAATGCTTTAGACTCACAGAACTTTGAGAATGTTTGATCCTTCTTTTGCATGAATAATATCTAGCATTTACAAGAAAAGTCATCAACAAAAATAACATACTATGTTTTTTTGTTGAAGCAACCAAGAATGGTCCACACACGTCTGTGTGAATTATCTCCAGGATCATCGAAGCATGGTTCTCCTTTTCATGAAAGGTGGAATTTACATACTTCCCCAGGGTGCACCCCTTGCACTTATATAACTAAGAAAGTGTTCCCCTTGGAAGTCCAGTAGATATTTGTTGCATGATCTTCAAGGCTCCATGATGAAGATGGCTCAATCTCCTGTGCCATAATTCACCCTCATCCCGACTCACCACTTTTTCTACCTTGTCTATCATGGCATTGCAACCATCTACCTCCAGCATGTAGAGGTTTTTAACTCGAATCCCTATCTTCTTGACTTGACCCATTTCTTTATGTCGCAGGTAGGTTTTTCCACTGCTAAAAACAACATCATAGCCTCTGTCCTCCAACATTACGACTGAGACCAAGTTTTTCTTCAGACCTGGAACATGCATAACATTTTTCAATTGAAATGGTTTACCTGACTCCCTCTGAAAGGTAATGGTACCAATACCAGTTGCACTGTATCGTCCATCATCACCCATCTCTATATGCATTTTGAGATCTTTCTCCTCCAAGTCAATGAAAGACTCTTTATCTCCCGTCATGTGGAATGAAGGGACACTATACAAATACCACACCGATCCTGATGCACTCAAAGCCATGCATGCGATCAAAGCGAAGTCAAGTTCAAATTGTGAGACAAGAGCCTCACCAGTTGCAGCTCTAGAAACCATCTTGTTCTTCTTCTTCCGTGGACAGTTAGTAGCGAGATGCCCATGTTCGTGACAATGAAAACACTCCACTTTGGAAAAATCTAGATTCTTGACTTTAGACTCAACTTTTGGATGGAATTTCTTCCCTTTCCCTTTCCTTGCCTTGGCAGTCAAAGCACAATCCTCTTCATCATCATGCTTTGATGAAGATCCATCTCTGGTATTCTTCCTGAACTCCTCTTTCACTAGATCCGACCATAGTCATTCCCAATCCAACAATTTTTCCCTTCCATTGACAGAGTCTTGATAATTGTGCCAACTCTTAGGAAGCCCTAGGAGTGCCAATCTCACCAAATCATCAACAACTATTTTTATTCCCACACTTCCAAGATCATCCCGACATTGGAAAAACTTCGTGAGATATTTTGGAATGGTGTCGCCATTTTCCATCTTGATCTTCCTGAGTTTATCTTTGAGCGCTAATTTCCTATGGTCGCTACCGTTTTGGAAAAAATCCGTCAAAACCTTCCACATTGCATGTGGTGTGGCTTTTCCATGGATACTTGAGACAATGTGGTCTCGTACTCCCTCCAACAGAATCCTCCTTGCCTTTGCCACTTTCTTTTTCCATGCATCAAGATTTGCAGTATCTATCGCATCCGGCTTAGGAACATCTCTATCAATGTAATCCTTCAAGCCATTGTCTTCGAGCAATGCCTCCATCCTAGCCTTCTAAGCAATGTAGTTAGATATTACCTTGAGTGCATACTCCAACCTCAAGCCATTGAAATACATTTCGATCTTGAATCAACTGTTGCACCAAGAAAATCTTGCAAATTCAAATGTTATCCAACCACCAAAACTCAACTGCTGATATCCCTCTTTCCCTAGGAGGTTCAAACCCCACCTGAGAGTATCCTGAGGGAAGTTCACACCCTACCAGTGCCTAGCCTGCGAACTCTCTGAGAAAGTTCACACCCTGCTAGTGTATAGCCTGCGAACCTTCTGGGGAAGTTCGCACTGTACTTCACTGTGGGGTGAGGGAAGTTCTCACTTCTCCCTTAAGCAGCCTGCGAGAATGTCAATGAAGTTCACACCCTACCTTTGAGTAGGGTGCGAAAATTTATGCTTCGAGAATCGAGCATAGTCTACAGTACTAAAGTTCGCACCCTGCTAGAGATGGGACCTGCGAGAATGAAATTATGTTTGCACCTTACTTTCGTAGCTCCGTGGCCTTCGTTGCTCTGATACCATGTAGAAATTTCAATACAAATTAAGTATTTCTTGAGATTCTCCTGATCTAACAATTATACGCCACTGTTAAATACAAAATCACTTCTACTATTATTCTTGTGGAAAATTAAACCATGGTCACAACCATAATCACAAAGTGAAATATCAAGAACACATAACACAATTTTTTTTCCGGGAAAGCGTAAAGCTAAAAACCCCACTATCATATATAATGTATATCATGAATCATGAAACAATATCATACAAAGCTCTAATCCAAGAGCTCTCAATACAATACAATTGTCTCACACTGTCATACGCAAATCAACAAATACATATGCCAATTCCTGTGTCCAGACAACTTTCCTCCTCTGCACAAACTCTGCAATTAGAATTCTCACAACTGAATTACAATTGCCTAGTTTGCACATGCTCATAAGCATATCCACTGCATGTGTGATCAAATCACAACTGATAGCCAAACTGTCCCTTTCACCTGTTATCTCAACTGGGTCTCCACTGGATCTGACATGCATGTATTTAACCATGGTGAATCTTCAGTTGCATGTGAGTTCACTGATTTACTGAACTCTCACTAGTGCATGTTTAGTTACAACTAGTACAACTGGTCTTAACTCACTTAACTACACTTATAATTCTGTTACAAATCCAACTCACTCAGTTATGAATGAAATAATAGATTAATATTTATTGTCTAATTTATTTAAGGGAAAAGTAAATTAGACACATGTTTCTTGTTGACTTTTCAACACTCTATCAATAAATCAATATGAAGATTGATAGATTTTATGAATAAAACATTTCAAGTCATTTGTCCATTTGCAGTTAGAATTTTTCATTCAGTAATTAATAGCTTACAGACTTCTCTTGTTACATGAAGGTTAATTTAATTTCCATGAGGATTATGGCGCCACACAAAGAAAATGAAGGAGCATATGAAGCTCCAACACATCAAACCATAACTCAACAATATTTGCATTTTATTTTTCCATTCGGATTGTATTTTATATTTAGAGAAGATATTATGGAAAGTCCAACTACTTTTAGTTGAGAAAGTTTTTGTATAAATAAATAGATTTTAGATCTATTCAGGGCTGCTTCTAGCCTAATGTAAATGAGATAATTTTTTTGAATATTAATACAAGTGCAAACAAATATTCTAAGTTTCGTTCCATTTGAGTTATGTGTTCTCTCTGTGTTTCCATCTCTTATTCAATTCCTTCTGTATTTCTTGAAGGGTGATTGATTACAATTTAGTAAAACATATACCATGATCATAATATATCAGAAGTCCATTCAGTTACAACTTTTCCTATGTTATTACTATGAGTAAAAACAAGACCCGTGACTTGTGTGAATTGATGCATTCTTAATCTCCTTTTAAGGGTACATCTTCTATTTTTCTTCTATTGCGAACAAGGTGAGACTTATCTATAATTGATACCTTGCGTTGTTTTATCAGTTTTTTCAATCATTTCTACATCATTTGAAATTAAAGTTACGACTTAGATAACGAGATACAACCTCTGTACTGTCTTATCATAAATCTCAATTAAAGATTATTTCTTAGAAAACTGAAGGTAGAAGAAAGCACTCATAAAAACATTTCATTTAAATTTTTGATGCCTGACATTATTCTTTGAGCCTTAGAATCAATTTCAGGAACAACACATTGACCCTCATCTGATGGTTAACCATCTGCCTTTACTGAAAGATCCATACATGCCAGCGATGTCTACCCCTTCGTAGGTCAATTATGTAACAAACTGTCCCATGCATTCAACTATGAATGAGAGGGAATATCTCTCTTCTCCTAACTTAGATACAATAGTTGACATGGTCATCTCTTTGATAGGGTTATTAGAGCTAGATCTCCCTACCCTTATTGAGGTCGTCGACATGTATTCTTTCCAGAGTGTTTTTCTGCCATCTAGCGAAGATCTCCTGGAAGCCATGGCTGACATTTGTCCCTTGACATGTATTCCTTCCATAACATTGTCCTCTTGGAAGCCATGATCAACGACAAACTACGAGCATAGTTTTTCTTCTCTATGGCAAGCTTGTTTAAAAATGAAACAAAAGCTACGAGCATAGTTTATCTTCTCTGTAGAAAGCTCGTTAAAAGATGAAGCAAAGGTTACGAGCATAGGTTTGCTTCTCTATAGAAATCTCGTTAAAAAATGAAACAAAATCTACGAGCATAGTTCCTCCTCTTTGTAGAAATCTCATTAAAAAATGAAACATAAATCTGGGGATTGAACCTAGAGCTACAAACATAGTTCTTTTCCTGTGTCACGCTTGTTAAAAAATTAAATAGTCATCTCTCCCATTGAGTCGAGTGTTTCACTAGATCTTATAGACGTTGAGTCAAGTATTTTGTTAAATATCATAGCAAAACCTTCACTTCATCCGCTCTTATCCTTTTTCTCCATTTGTTACAGAAATTGGTGACAACCTCAAAGTCAACGAATGAAATGAAGCTTGGAGGGGAATGTATCCAACCTTTGATTATCATTTTGGACTTAAACTGCTAGCTTCTCAAGCTGGGGGCAGAGTACCAACCACCCATGGGTATCCCTCAAAACCTTTGGAAATTATGTTGGGAAATTAAAAGCATAGTTTAATTTTGTTGCAATCTTGTGTGAAAATGAAACCAATTCTGAGCTTAGTCTTTGTTATTTCTTGTGCTCGTAAATACATGAGAATGTGACCGAGTATACTTGTTAATCTCTAATGTTGGCTCATTACCCCTTAATTGGGGCATATTAGATTAGTAAAGCTATTTTATTTATGTCGGCTTTAGGCCATTAGTTGTAATTTAGATTAGCAATGTTATTTTAATTATGTCGTCTTTAGGCCATTATTTGTAATTATACCTCCTAGTCTCCTATATATACCAAGGAGACATTTTCATTTTGAATCATCTTGTACTTGAACATTTAA
>JZKD02S0629758.1:130468-145833 GCA_000966675.3 Picea glauca | reverse complement strand
ACATTTAAGTGGGGTAAAAGGAGGTTGCCTCCTCGAAGAGGCTTATTATCTGAAATTATCTCTTTTTCAAGGCGTTGAGTACTTTTCTTGAGGTTTTTCTATGCTATATTGATGTTTGGTTCTTAACAATACTTTTATCACTTTTTCAGACTCATAAAGGTTATACGAAAAAGGAACCCCTTGGAGTTTCCTTTAAGCTCTTTTCAGACTCTCTAAACATGAAAATATTTCTGAGTGATATTGCTTCCTTTCACACTCGTTAAAAGGTTTGAAAGGGCGTCTTTCAAGTGGTAGTTTATCTCTTTTTCGGCCTTGTGAGACTAATTACAAAAAAGGAACACTCTAATCAAGCATGATTAGAAGAAATTCTCCCTTGTATTGTTTTACACTTTTTTCGAGCTTGGGAGAATAAACTTATGAAAAAGTCATCCATGGAGTCACATTTAAGTTATTTTTAGACTATCTAAACATGAAAAAAAATCGAGTTTACCTTCTTTGGTCTCGTAAAACTATGCATTTAAGGACCTATATGAGTCCAATATCTAGGACCCATATGGGACTGAACCCCTCCTTCCTTAGTTTCATTAAACATATGTCGAGGGACTCATCCAAAGGATGAGATATACCGAGCGCCTATTACCCTCCTCAAGCTCATTTAAAAAGAAAGAGGTACTCATCTATCTGGATGGGGGAAAAATTGAAGGAAGTGGGTCAAGTTTTTGGGAATCCTTTATGGTAGCTATTGTTTCCCTTGAACATGGAACCTGTTTGTGTCTCTTCTTATAGTTGGGTAATCCGCTTGTCTCTAAATCATACCAATTCCACATGTCACCACATGTTTTTTTCCAATTGAAGAGCGCTCTTATTGTCATCAAATTACATTCTTAGTACTCGGCGAATCAATGCTTCCAAGTCATTTGTAATGCCTCATCATGTTCAAGATAAGTTTAACTTCAAGCCATCCATTTGTAGCATTTCTAGTTTCCATTTCGTGTGTCAGTCCATACTCGTTCGATTCACCATCTCACATTTTGTGTCGATGATGGGGGATACATCAAGGCCCTCCTTCAATGAGTCTTTTCCTGTCGAATTCAGCACATCATCCAGGAATTAGAGTTAGAAACCATTTAGTACTAACCTTGGGACCTACATGCCTCAATGGTAGGCATCCTTGCCTTCGACAATGGGTCTACATCATTGACCTCTGATTAGATGATTCCACGAATGTTCGACTTCATCTCATTTATTCACATTCGTTGGAATGTACTAGGGTACCTTGGGAGTCATTGACATCATTGGTGATTTCTCTCACTCTTGTTAATGGTTTACCTCAATGATCGACAATCAATTGGTTTCTACCATGTTCAACATTAAATCATCTATTCACATGGCTAGATTTGTACCACATCTATATTGGGACGAAGACCCTGGGTTGAGCATTCACTCTGTTATTTTCTTTTCCCAGACTGATAAGGATATCATTTGAGGATGTTGATATATATACTGTCACATAGATCCACTTTGTATTGGTACATGGATATGTTGTTATTATCATATTTTAGCTCCACTGTGTAAAATATCGTGGCGACGACTTGATTGAGTCATGGAAGTATGGATCCACATTGTATGTCTGGTGGCCATATCCTTATTCAATAATTTTATGGATCCACAATGTATTGGTTGGTGTCCATGATTTGAGTCATTTTTATTCCAAGCATAGGTATGCCTTCCTCGAGGATGAAACATATATTAATATTGTTTGATGGTTGTTTGCGGCTTCTACCAGGTTCCCTCGATCCAACACCCTTGCATCAAAGAATTTGTAAAGTGTTTTGACCATCATTTTCTCTTCTGACCTCACACTTTATGGGGAATCTCTTACGCATCAAAATTCCACACTTAATTATCTCACCCTAAGTGTCGCAAATGTCGTAAAAGTGTGATATGAACCTTGGTAACTGTCCAAAGTGTCGTACACACCTTAATAAGTGTCACATGAACTTTTATATGTGTTTCTATGTGTTTTAACCCATTGAAACAATCAAAGAACATTTTCCATGATCCCTAAGTCATATTAGAGAAAGAAACCCATCATTTCAAGGCTAAAAACACACTTTTTACTTGAAACATCGACCATTTTTTGGGCATTTTTAAAGGGTAGCGCCCCCTTGGCCATGTTGGGGGAGTGCTACCCCATAGGGTAGGCCCCCATTTACCTTATTTAGGGAGAAATAATTTAGGATCAACTCTCTATCTCTAACTATAGGGGAGTGCTGCTTTTGGTTAGAGGAAAATTTGGAGAATCCCGCTTCTTTCTAAGGCCAACTCTTGGAGATGAGGTTGGTTTGGATCGAATGCTATCCTATGGAATTATCCTAGGATCAGATCCTAACCTAAAGGAGTCATATCCTCAAACAATCCACAAATTGACTCATGGTTGTTGTGCCTCTCAAGCCTATATATTGAGGGCTTTCCAAGGTGAAACACACACATATAGAGATATCAAACTTATGATCTTGGGATTAATGCAAGGGTTTGGACGAGGAGAGATTAGAATAGTTGTAGCTAACATCATTCATGGACTATAAGTTTTATTTTTTCTCATCTAATATACTTGGACTATTTCCTTCAAGTATGTATTCATATGTGCTTGTCTATTGATTGGTTTAATACACATAGATAAATTTGTTTTGTCTAATCCATTAGAGTAGGAGATAGCCGTTTGTCTTTCGCTATCCATTGTAGGTATTGATTTGTGCTGGGATTTGGATCAAGCTTGCGGATATGAGTATCTAGGAAAAACATCGTAAACAAAGTGCATCCTACTTCACCTTCTCCTCTCTTTTTCAATAAGAAAAATGAATTTATAGGAATGGTAGTGTCCAAATGATTTTTTGTCGTGGTATAGAGGTCAATAATCCAAGGGAAAGTTCACTTTTATGCAAGGGAATATTTTTTTGAAAGGTGACCATTAGAAATAAGTCAGGAGAAATCATAATATGTATATATTTCTAGAACCTAAATCACACTTTTGACAAAGACAACTATCCTTTCCCCTCTATGCAACAGATCTTGCAACTCATATCTAGCTCCAAGTTGTTTTCTTTGCTAGACATTTTTTCATGATATAACCAAGTTCTCATGGTAGAACTCGACTAATTAAAGACCACGTTTCAGACCAAGTGGGGGATGTATGTATACATGAGACTTACCTTTGGTTTGATTAATGAAAGAGCTCTTTTCAAAGGGAAATGGATATTGCTTTCGAAGGGTTAATCTGTTAAAGCATGGTGTTTTATCTCGATGATGTCACCATTTACTCAAAGAAGAGGGAATACCACCCAGAACATGTGTAACATATATTTGAACGATGTAGAAAATATGGGATCTCATTGAATCCAAAGAAGACTGTGTTTGTTGTTTCAGAAGGAATACTGCTCGAGCATGTGATTTCCAAATATGGAATTTTGGTGGACCTGGAAAGGACAAGAGCCATTCTACAAGTCCCTCCACAACATAGTAAGAAATCAATGCAATTAATTTTTGGCAAAATCAATTTTGTGTAGGAGATTCCTTCCATATTTTTGTAAAATTGTTAAACCACTTCAAAGAATGATTAATAAATATGTTCAATTTAAATGGACACCAGTGGAGAAGGAATCCTTTGAGAATATCAAAGTTGCGATAGATACCGTCCCATATCTATGAAGTACAGATTTCACCAAGGATTTCTTACTATACACCTTTGCATCTGGTCATTTCCTTGCAACAATTCTCACACACAAGGATGAGAAAGGAGACAAATATCATGTTGCATTCATGAGCACTAGGCTACAAGGTGTTGAGCTGAACTATGCACCGATGGATAAACAAGATTTTTTCAGTGCATAAATAAATAAAACATTCAGACCTTATATTCTAAAGAATCACATGAAATTTATCGTCGCTCACCCAGAGGTCATATCTTTTTTCATCCAAAGAGAGTTGGGAGAGCGACAGGGTAATTGGATGATAGTCTTACAAGAATATGACCTGGATTTTAAACCAACCAACATCGTAAAAGGTCAAGGAATTTTCAAACTAGTAACACAAGATACTGGTGAGGAAGATCAAGAATAATACGGATTGCAAGAGGAACCAACAATGTATACACAACCGGTTCCTTACATTGAAAATATTGAAGGATAATATTACAACGATCTCAAATATTACCATTAACATGGAACAACCCCAGATCCCCTTAATGCTAAGCAGAAAATAAAACTCATATTGAAATCCCTACAATATCATTTGTTACATGGAATCATGTTTTGAATGAACTATGATGGAGTGCTACTTCGGTGCCTCGAAAAACAAGATGCTAATAAGGTTCTTAAAGACATGCATGACGGACCAGCAAGAGGCCATTTTTTAGGAGACAGAATGACTCAAAAGATATTAAGATCTTGATACTACTGGTCCACAATGTTCATAGATGCTCATGCATATTCATGAAGCTACGAAGAAGGCTAGAAAGCCACAAGAAGAGAGTACAAAGATGTTATCTCACTCTAGCATGTTGTTTTTGAAGAACCTTTTGAACAATGGGGGTTGGAGATCATTGGTGAAATTAATCCCAATTCCTTTAAGAAACATAGGTATATTCTAACCACTGCTGATTATTTTACACATTGGATTGAAGAAATACCACTAATCAAAGTGAATGAAGAGGTAGAGATTAATTTTCTTGAATAATACATCATCACAAGGTTTGGAATTCCTAACTCTCTAGTGTTTGATAATGCAATTTATTTTTTATATTTTCAATTATCTTAATTTTCCTTGGAAAAGGGAATTATTTTGAAGTACTCAACCAACTATTATCCTCAGGGTAGTGGCTTGGCTAAATCTACAAACAAGAACCTAATCTAGATCCTCAAATGAACCATAGTTGATCACCAAATAAATTGGCACAATTCTCTATCAAATTCCCTCTGGGATGATCGCGTCACCCATAAGGACTCTATAGGGACTTCCCCATATTTCCTTGTCTATGGGAAAGAAGTTATTTTACCCTCGAATATCTACCTTCCTTCCCTAAAACTCACTAAACAGTCTCGAGGAAGAGAATGTACCATCATTCAATGATGTATCAATACCTTTCTAAGCTTAGAAGAAATACACGCCAAAGCTAAAGGCAAGTTTGAGACTCATCAACAGACCATTAAATGATGGTTTGATAAGAAATTTGTTGGTGAGAAATAGTTCCAAGTTGGGGATTTAATACTCAAATGGGACAAGCCACATGAAGATGAAGGAAAACATTTGAAATTCCAACAATTATGGCTTGGACCCTACGTTATCAAGGAGAAGATTGGCCAAGGTACTTACTCACTACAAAATCTTCAAGGGGAAGATGACCTCCTCCCTGTTAATTTCCATATTCTCAAGCACTACATCAACTATCCTTTGCGGAAGTTCCTCCTTTGTACATAAATAAAAGTCTAGCTTTCATTTTTTATTTCATGCACAACTTCTACTTTGTTTTCCATTTAATTTTTAGTATTTTCTAGCTTGTTCGATTTTCAAGTTTTTTGTTTTTCTTCATGAAAAATACCATCTCGGGTTTCTTGAATTTTTTATGGATTAGGCATCGTCATGATTTTAAATTATAGCACATATGGTGTTAATAACCTAATAACTCTGTGACCTGGCTTCCAAACTTATCCCATATTAACCATATATATTTATTATGAACTACCCCAAGTTATATCTAATAGAGGAACATAGCTCATCAATACACAAGAATAGTACAATAAAGCAGAGAACCATGGACCTTACCTAAGAACATATCGTTTCATTGTATGGACTAATATGAAATTATTTGGGAGATATGTCTACAGTATTCCATAGAACGTGACTCAAGGAGTTCACTCATCTATAATCAAGTTAGAAAATCTCACTATCACAGGTTTCATACCTAGTGCCTTTAAAGGAGAACTAGAATCCCCCCATCCACCTCTCTCTAAACAAAAGAGAATGGAATTTTATTAAATGTAAAGTCTTGGGGAAAGGTATTCCAGATGACATGCGACATGCAAGTATCTCCGTCGAGGATATGGATTCTCACCGACAGTGAAGCAAGGCTTGTGACACTGGGGTGACTCTGTCGGGGCTATGGACACTTGATCCAAGAAGGATATATGGCCACCATTATGACTCTACATCACCAATTACATTTTTTCAAATACCAAAAAAGCACAGGAAGAAGTGAACACCCTACTTTATTATCACTTTGGAGAATAAATATTTAGAATACATGACCCAAAAGGGGTCGTAAAATATTATTTCAACAAGATAGGCCTTCAATGGGAATACACGACAAACATCCGGGATGAAGAAGAGGTGCATCACAATGAGCGTACTTATGATGATATTATGTTCAATAGATATGGCCAACCCATAGGTATAATCGCATATGAAGAAAATACAAGGGAAGAATCCAAAATGAAAGAAGTAGAAGAAGAAGTGGAGAGGCCAAACCCCCCTTCTGTCTCTATACATTCAATTTCCAGAGAAGAAGAGGAAGCCCCGACAGACAAGAAAAGGAGAGATAAATAAAAAGTATCTAAGAAGAAGAATGATTCTTCCAAGAAAAAGGGAAAGCTTGAAGCAAAGAAACCCAAGGCTGAGGAAGAAGAAAAAGCAACAACACAAAAGGAGATCGAGCAAAAAGAGGTAGTATAAAAAGAAGCAACAAAATAAAGAGAAGCTACAAAAAAATCAGCCAAAGAATCAACGAAGAAAGTAGCTAATGAAGAAAGATGAAATAAAGGTGTTGAGATGAGAGATGATGACACTCAACCAATGGATACTGATATCCAAGAAGTGTCATTAGTGGACACCAACATAGAGGCAACATTCAACACCAGCAAGAGTCGATAAAAGTAGTATGTAGAGTTTCAAATCCAGTGATGAGAAAGTTATGAAAGAACTCAAAGAGGCCATTATAGACATGTATGCTAACTTATAACTCTCCCAACAAGCAACTGCCACAATCATAGAGAAAAATATTCAAATACAAGAAAAACTTACTTAACTCAACATGATTTGAGAAGGCATCAACGATATTGACAGGTGGATTGCATAGAATATTGATGCATCAACTGAGCTATATCGACCATCAACCTCAAAGAGGAAGATATATCTATATTCACTAGATTTCTTCCAACAGGCCTAACAAAGATTTGATAAATAGGTCACCAAATCAATGGTCATATGCTATAAACTACAGAAGGCCGTACTAGAGTTAATTAAATGTAGTTGACTACCCCATTAGACAAGCTTGTTAAAATATGGTCACGTAAAAACTCGTAGACAAAGTGCATTATAGAAAAAATCATAGAAGATCAGTCGTTGAGGCAACCACCACAATTACCATGGATTTGATTGAGAAACATCTCCTACATCCCATGAAATTTCATACCACGATACAAGCATCCATGGAAACATTGTTAAAGAATATGGGAACCCTCAAATATAAGATAACTATGCACAATGCATCGCTGGAAGAACTAGCTTACTGTAGAATCATATGTTTGTATGATCAACTAGAAGTGTGGAAAACATACCTCAGGGGCAAAAGTTCTTGAATAAAGACAAAATAGAAATAAAAAATTTCTATTACCTACCTCTCATTTTGTATTTTTCTCAACCAACTTCAATTTTGTCTTTATTGTACACTTGTCACAAGGAAAGAGGAATCCAAAAAGTTTTTGTAACTGTTTCTTTAAAGAAGAATACAAAGATTCACTCATGAGTTAGAAATTATTGTATAAAAGAGGGAAGATGCCCATTTTGTAGAGGCTCTTCAAGAATGGTATATATTCAAGAACTAATTCAAGAACTTATACTTTATTAATGAATATTGAGAAGCCCTCAGGGCCTGTTTTCCGCAAGAAAGAAGAAATTGTGTGTGAATTTGTCTTTGTAGTGAACTACTTCAAGTGGGACGTATGATATTCACATGGATTGTAAGAATGTTTGTTTTCCTATGGAATGGTCTTATGCACTCTATGCTATTCTACAATTTTGATTATTCTTTCTCATATCTTTAAGTCAAGAGATTGTTGAGTTGTTAATGTATGCGGAAATACTATTTAGTCTGTTCTGGTTATATGTATGTATGCACTTGTTTATGATTTTTCACTTTTATTTCAGCTACCTGTGTGGGGATTTTCTGTAGAGTTTGGTTTCATTTACATCTCACCCGATTACCTTAGTATGATCCTAGCTAGTATAGGGTAGGATATATTAGAAATAGATTAGTTTTCTTTCAATACATAGTCTTCATCTACATATTTGCATTGCATATCCATTCATCATCCATCTTCATCAGTAGACTAGGTCGCAACTGGTAAAACCCCCAAAAATAGAAATGGTAGCCAGGCCAAATTCAGAATGGGTCTCCTAAACCAACTGGTGCATAATCTAGTTGGGACTGTGTACTTGGGAGTACCCATTACCATTGTCAGGCGAATTCTTCCCCATCAATAGAATTGGGGCTAGAAGGAGGGCCATTGTTATGGCTTACATAAAAAAACTACACAACCAAAATAAATCTTTAGGAAATAACCCCAATCCCACCATGTTCCCTCACATTTTTCCAAACAAGAAATTACCTACGAAGACTTGAATCCCAATTTTGAAAATTCCTCAGGTAGTCTTGAAACATATTCAGAGACTTTCTATTGAGTACCACAAGGATATTTCTCTAAAACTCGTCGTATTACACGTGCTTACACAAATATACTTGGTAAGTTTCCAGTAGCCTCTGAGTTTCCGAGAAAGAAATCAACTCGTTTGAAAATACCTAATACACATCCTGATATTTACATCGACTCTGTAGATGATCTTATTGAAATTTATTTACAAGAAGTCTCGATACCCTTGATCTGAGTCACACATACCCTTTTTGAACCCGAGGATAATCTTGAAACTGAAAACCCAAAAATCATTTTGTAACAGATCATGGGTGAACATAGAGATCAAAGGGTAGTAATCCCACAGTGGATGTCCCAAGGTGCCTTAAATTTAGCTGGAACATTACATGGAATTCCTAGGAAATCAGACAAGAGCCTTCCAAAATTTGATCTGGACAAATCCAGGTCGATAGAAGAGCACTTAAACAACTTCTTCCTCGCTACTCACCTATTGAATATCCAACATGAAGACATGGTTTATAGATTATTTCCTTACACCTTCTTGGGTAAAGCATCTACATGGTATTTCCGTCTTCCACTTGGTTCTATAGCCAGTTGGGATGAGTTTGAGAGGGTTTTCATCAGAACAATTTGGGAAAGGAAAACAACTACATCTTTGTATAAGGAGTTAGGGTCCATTAATATGGATAAAAGAGAAAAGGTAAAATAATTCAACCAGATATTTATCAATGTCTTAACCAAGTTCACTAATGATACATCTCCCACTCAGTCCTTATCCATTGACTATTATACGACATCATTGATTCCTTCTATAGGTATGTTTTTCAAATAGGATAATCAGAACACTTTGGCCCTTAATTTCGATGAATCCAAAATGGTGGAAAGGGAATTATCCTCTTATGATTATCACTCACATCCCAAGGAAATAAAATCATCTTGAAAGAAACCTTTGTTTCTAACAAAGCCACCTAAAAAGGAGCCAAAATATATTGACAATGTGGTGAAATTAGTTAAAAAGTTATCAAACAAAGTTGTAGATCTCAAGAAGAACATTGGCGAAGGATCATCAAAGACTATAAATTTTCACCCATTCTTTAAGAAACAAGACAATCCACAAAGACCACCCAAACCCTCTAAGATGGCCTTAAACTTAGACAACTTCAACAATGGTAATTTCTTCTCTTATCACCAACAAAATCGCTCTTAACGAACTTGCCCTCAGTCGGTCAACTCCATGAACATAGTAATCAACCAATCATTGGATCAACAAAGTTTATAAAATGACCATCATACAAAAGCACCAAATGATACTACTGAAGAGGTTCCCCCAGAGTCCGCTATGCATTTTTGGGACTGGTTCCTGGACTCAGATGATGAACAAATAGACGTGATATTTGTGGAAGATACACCAATAATCAAAGTTATTTCTCAAAGGAATTACAATCTACACAATGAAGGTCAAGCTCCCGACATCCCTTCTTCCAAAGAAAAGAATATCCCCCTCATGAATATTACTCCTCCTCGTTCTACCCTAAAGATAAATGACCAATCCTAGGGGAAAACCAATGACAAATCAAGAAAGATTGTCCAAGGGAACAAATACAGGTTGAGTACATCTAACGCAGTTGGGAACAACAGTAAATAACAACAAAACATGTTAGCCTAAATCAATCCAAACAATGGGCAACCCAAACAAACATGCCCTAGACTATAATGAAATAGATGATATGAAGAAAACAAAATCCAAAGTCTCCATGTTTGATATAAACTCATTATCACAACAACATGAGCTACTACATGATGATTTCAACTCTGACGATGATAAAAAAAAAATTGTTGCTACTATTGACAAAATCCTTCCGAATAATGAGTTATAAGAAAAACGCAAGGTAGAAATCATGATAGCCATAAATGAAACAAGCATAGGTGCATACTCGAAGTCACAGGTCCCACCTTTTCTTCTCACCCATGAAATTTTCAATTTCAATGTGCATAATTGTTTGGCATATTCAGATGCGTCCTCTAACATTATGCATTTTTTAGTCTGCCAAAAGATAAATGGTGTTCCTCAAATGACTCAAAATATGACCATACATTTGGATAGAATAGATTTTAAAGTAAAGGGAGAACTCAAAGATGTCTTAATTAGGATTTTATCTGATTCTAGGGTGCATCAAACTATAGATATAATTGTTGTTGATATACCAAAAATTTATGGTTTGCTTTTGAGTAGGGATTGGTCGACCAAACTTCAAGGTTACTTTTCTACCGAATGGTCCTAACTGTAACATCCCTAGCCACCCATGTTGGGCCATGCTACGCCAGAGAACTCTTACTTTTCTCTCTGCGGAACACACTGTAACATACCCAACATCCATCTAAGCTATGCCACATAAATTTTTCGAAATGTATGCAATTAAAATATACACACAAAGAACTCTTGTGGAAGAATTATATATAAACGTAAACATACAAATACATATGTAAATACACAAATTCACACTAAAATAACAATAAGCATATACATGAAATACCCATAAAAATAGACATAGTTGTAACCGCACATATGATAACCCATAAAAATAAGCACGTAAATAACAATACAACATGTAAATTTATCACGTAAGAATGTCACCAACTACATGAAGACCTTCCACGAACCTCGCAGACTTAGACCACACTGCTCATCACTCTCAACAGTGAGTCACCCCCAAGCTGGGACTAAATTCCACCTGGGTAAAGGGATTTCTAACAAGGCTAAAGGCTCATAGACAACAAGAAAGACTCTGTCTCAGGTGCCAACTCAAACTAACAGCCTACCATCCCTCATTCCCCACATGCCTGTCCCACCCAGGAAGTGTTCCCCTTCTCTGCTTAACATTCCTTCAACTGCCCCACTTCCTTTCCGGGCTTCAACAACAGGCCGAATAGGAAGTCTCAAAGCACTGTAGCTGCAGTTCAACACCTTCTGGAAATCGATTCCCAACAATTCTCTCACCCAGAGAGAAATTGTTCACGGGCCTGACAACCCTCTTCTTCAGTCCAGCTCCAAAGCTAACCAGCTACACCAACACAAAATGGCTATGGATACGAGTTCAGGTACAGTCATGAAGATACAAAATATATCTCAATGGGTGTGTGCATGCTCATGGATGATTGATTGGATGATTGAATGATGGAAGGAATCTTGGGAAGAATGATGAAAAATGATCATGGAAAAGATGATGGCCCAGATGGGAAAATGACCTAAGTCAGAACAATATGTATGCATGTCCCCAACTCGACACTTGTCATGTTGGGAGCTACTTTGGCCCACTTGTCCCCAACTTTAGAACTTAGGATAATATAATTATCCATACTTTATGATTTAAGAAATATTAATATAATATTCCTTTTTGGCTTAAGCTCCCTAGATTAGCCCTTTTCCTTAACTTTTAGGCCCCTCCCTTTCCCTAACTAGTGGAGTTTAGTCCCCCATATCTTTTATCGTGGTCGGTCTACGCGCAACAATGTATTTTATATTAATTATGAGACATATACAAAAATAGGCGCATTTGCCTTTAACGTCTAGGCTCTCTGGCCTAATCAAAACATAAGCATCCTAGCTTATAATAACTATCTCACCAACCTATAGAATGCATCATATACACAAAAAGCTACCTGGCCTCAAAATCACACACACTCAAGTTGTTGTGCACGGTATCCAAGAATGTGCACACTTCATCATTTTACTGCGCAGTACATGTGTGCACTATGCCATGAAATGTGCATACAAAATGATATCAAACAACTCACCAACTTAAGTACATTTTCATTTACATTACAATTGGGTTTGGCCTAGGGATATTACAATTCCCTCCCCTTATTTATGCACTGTCCTCAGTGCATCATGTACCCATATACAACAAAATTTCAAAAATCCTAAAAAAGATACAGGTATTCTGCCCGCATTGCATCCTCATGCTCCCAACTAGCGTCCTCAGGACCATACCAAGTCCATTGGACATTTACAAGACCTATGGCTCGATTCCGGAGCTGTTTGATTTTCCGGTGCAAAATGCGCACTAGATGCACTTGGAAAGCGCCTTCTTGCTCCACCTGGATCACATTCCAATCAATAACATGATTAGCATCAAGTATATATTTCTTGAGTAATGATACATGGAATACATTATGAACAAACATAGATGCAAGCAATGCAATCATATAAGCTACTAGACCAATCCTCTCTAGGATTTCAAACGACCCACAATAGCGAGCTACCAACTTTGAACAATTTCCCAACTTCAGGGAACTTCTGTTGGCCTTCACTTTCAGGAATACATGGTCACCCACTTTAAATTCCATGTGAGTTATTCCCTTATCAACATAGATTTTTTGTTTGTCTTGGGCAACCTTTAAATTTTGTTTTATTTTTATCATTCACTCCTCCATTTTCTTGAGAACATCTAGCCCAACCACTGCTTTGTCTGTTGGGTTATCCCAACTTACTAGTGTGTTGCACTTTCTGCCATAAAGTGCCTCAAATGGGCTCATCTTTAGAGATGCTTGGTACCCATTGTTATAAGAAAAATCTACCAAGTGTACGTAGTCTTCCCATTTTGATGGTTTATCCATCACATGCATCCTCAACATATCTTCAATCACTTGATTCACTCTCTCTGTTTGTCCATCCGATTTTGGATGATAAGCTATGCAAAAATTCAAAATTGTTCCAAATCCATTAAATAATCCCTTCCAAAATTTTGAGGTAAATTTTGGATCTCTGTCATACATAATTGTCTTGGGTATGCCATGTAATCGGGCACTTTCTTTCATATAAACATCAACAATGTTGGTTTCCTTGTGAGTGAGCTTCACTAGAACAAAATGGACAACCTTAGTATGCTTATCCACCACTACCATGATAGAATCATGTTGCTTGTTTGTTCTGGGCAATTTAGTGATGAAATCCTTTGTTAAAACTTCCCACTTCCACTCAGGAATGGGCAATGGCTGTAGAAAACCAGTTGGGTGTCTATGCTCAACCTTTACCTTTTGACATTCCAAACATCTAGCAATAAAATCAACAACCTCTTTCTTCATGCCTGGCCAATAATATTGGCTTTTGATAGCTGCAATAGTTTTCTTATAACCTGGGTGCCTAACATAAGGTGCATTATGCATTTCCCTCAATATCATATTTTCAATTCCTAAGAATTTGGTACATAAATTTTTCCCCTGTACACGAGAATTTCATCATTATCTAGCTTGTATTCTTCAATTTTCTGCTACAAAATACCTTTCTTTAATTTTGATACTAATTCCTTGTATTGCAAATCTAATTTTGCAACCTCTAAAATTCTGTCTTTCAAATCTGATTGGTACATGATAATGACTGTAGAATGCAATTCATGTACTCTTTTGCTGAGTGAATCAACCACTTTGTTCTCGTTTCCCTTGATATGCTTTATATCAAAGTCATATTCACTTAGAAATTCTAACCATTTGGTTTGCCTAGCATTTAGAGTTTGCTGATCAAATAAATATTTTAGACCATTACAGTATGTTCTTAACTCAAACCTTTTCCCCATGAGGTAGTGTCTCCATTTCCTCAAGGCATGCACTATGGCTTCCAACTCCAAATCATGAGTGGCATAGTGTCTTTCATTCTCCTTCAACTTCCTTGATTCATAACATATAACAAACTCATTTTGACTGAGGAATCCACCAAGTCCCTCTTTACATGCATCTACGCATATAATGAAGTCTTCATTTGGGTCTGCAATCCTTAGTATTGGAGCACTTGCTAATAATTGTTTCAAGTGTTGGAAACTCTTTTCAAAATCCAATGTCCACTGAAAATTCACACCCTTCTTTTGTAAGGAAGTGATTAGGTATGTGTTGACGGGCGAAATTGACCGTCCATCAACTGAGAGAGTGGAACCGGTCCGAGGTTGTCTAATAACCCAAGCCGTTTGGAATGAACCACCCTGACGGGTTTAGTGGCTCCGTTAGCTGATCTAAAGTCCTAAAACAACAAAAGAAAACTAATCTAAACTAACTAATATAACTAAACCTAAATAAAACAAACTAAATAAAACTAATAAACTAATCTAAATAAAACTAACTACTAAATAAATTAAACTAAAACTAAAATAAACTACTCTAACTATTCTATATACAATCTACTAATTAATATTATACTAACTCTAATCAACTATCTAATTACTAACTGCAATATCACTTATTCACAAGATGTACAATATAAACAATTTACAGATTTAATTAAAACCTGCAAAACTCATGAATATTCTGACCTAAGACAGCGAGAGATGTTTTTGTTGATTTTTTGATTTTATAAATAAGAAATAAAACTTACTGAAATTAAACAATCTAATATACTAAACACACATATATCTAACTAAAATACTAACAAATATACTAAGCAAACAAATGACAAACTGACCTGGAAACGCTCCAGATTTGTCCTGTGTAAGATGACTTCGAAGCTGGTTGGAGGAAGGAAACTCGCACCGGATGATCCAGAAGCTTCTTGTAAACGATACGCTGCAATGCTCTTTGAGTTTATTTACAGGACAAACAAGACATAAAAAATCATAACAATTATATGATTTATAAATCTCTGCAATAAGGGAAACCTGTTATGCAAAAACTTATACT
>JZKD02S0629758.1:102699-125317 GCA_000966675.3 Picea glauca | reverse complement strand
CATGTCATAAAAAGTGTAAATCCAAATATCAATGTATTGCAAACTCAATGAAACTCAATCACATCATCAATATAAGAATGACCAATGAGCAATGTTCGAAAGTTCTTCCAGCTACATAATGATAGACAAAAGGTAAGTGCAGTAGGCACATCGATAAAAAGATCATGACAGCTCAGATAGTGATCAAAATGTAACTTCGAAAGATTTGGTTTTCACGCTTACAATCATGAAAACAAAACGAAAACAAGTGTGTAAATGTCGCAAGAAATGAAAATGTCGTCTATTTGAAAAATGCGACGAAAACTGGATGTTTGCAAGACATAGGTGTAGGCTGCTTATAGGATCATGGGAAATTGTGATTGGCTGCCAACAATGGCGACACACTGGTAGAAGCAGTTATCTCTGTTAAAAGAAACAAATTCAGATTAGGACAGCACAGAAAATTTCAACTCAAAAATAACAACCAGAAAATCGTAAAAACACCATCGTTAACCATATTTTCCAGCAGTGTTTCAAAAGATGAAAACCAATAACAGTATTAAGATCAGCAAGTCACGATATTAAAGATAAAATATTCAATACTGTTGGCACGACCACTGCTGCCAGTAGGCATCCATAGCCTCGACAGGGTTTCCATTTAACCTACTCTGATGTCTGTATCCTGTCAAGAAGTTCTAGATCAGAATAAAGGACATTAAAGAGGTTTCTTATATTTTTTGCAGATTTTCATGTACCCGACATTGCTTCGCTGCCAGCGGGCCTGTTCAGTACCCCGACGAAGTTGTCTTGGCACCATGCTTGTATTTACCCGCTGCCAGCAGACCTGTTCAGTATCCCGACGGGTTTACAAGCACTTCCCACAGCTCTTATTAATAATTTTATTTTGTTTTTCTTTTGTAGATATATAGCTGAGTCGGGTGACACTGAAAATATTGATATTTTAACATATTTTTTAGACCTCATCATAATTTTTTAGCACTGTCCTTTATTTATCTCCAGAGATGTTTTATTTATAAAAACAACTTCCTATGACAGGGAGACATATTTTGAGTCATTCCTTTACGGAAAAGGGACAGCGTAAAAAGATAATAGATGATCATGACAAGCTTTGCTCAGAGATTGAAATCAGTAAACTTATTTCAAACAAAAAAATTTTCCAACATTAGTTTCAACAATATATCATTGATGTTTGTACAAAATTTTCAGAAGTTATTTCAGCGAAGAATTTTTTTTATCGTCTTTATCTGAATAGCTCAGTGTACAGGTATGTGTATTTTTCAAAAAACACAAAAAACTGATAAATTCAAATCAAAATCAAAACAGAAAGCAAACAAAGATGCAAAATAAAAGTGAAATATTTACATAATATACAAGGGTAGTTATCAAGCAAAGTATCTTTTCAAGGCTTGGCCATTCACCAGGTAGGTGTCAAGCTGCCCTTCAAGATTATGCAATCGAAAGGAACTAGGACCCAACTTTTCAGCAATTAAAAATGGTCCAAGCCATAAGTTTTGAAATTTGGTGTGCTCACCCTTTCCTTCGTGTGGTTTGTCCCACTTCAAGATAAGATCGCCTACTTCAAAATTCCTATCAGAAGCAGAATTAGAATCGAACCAGGTTTTAATCAATTGTTGATGTTGATCTAACTTACGCTTAGCTTGGGCTCTTACTTCTTCTAGCTTCATCAAAGCGTTAATTCGGTTTTCTAAAGGGGGACAATCTTCTTCTTGAACTTTTTGTGACAACTGAAGCGAAGGAAGAAGAATGTGAGGGGGCATAATTGCTTCTCTGCCATAAACGAGAAAAATGGGGGTGTTACCTATAGCGGCTTTGGGTGTTACCCTATCAGCCCATAGTGCGTTCAACAGTGCATTGTGCTAGTTCTTGTGATTTTCAACCACGGTTCTCTTGATAATTTTAATCAAGTTCTTGTTTGTTGATTCTGCTAAGTCGTTGCCCTGGGGGTAGTAACTAGTAGAATACTTCAGCTTAATTCCTTTTTCCAAAGCAAACTCGCTCATCTCAAGAGAAGAAAAGTATGAAGCATTGTCAAAGACTAGACAATCAGGGATGCCAAAACGAGTGATAATATTCAAATTTAGAAAGGAAATTACCTGACTGGTGTTAACATTTCTTAACGCAGTAGCTTCAGACCATCGAGTAAAGTAATCTGTGGCTGTCATAATATACTTGTGCTATTTTGAGGACGGAGGGTTAACTAGACCTATGATATCAAGGCCCCATTGCTGGAAGGGAGAATCTACTGAAACGGGTTGCAAGGGAAAGGCTGGTTTTTGCAACTGCCCTAATGCTTTCTGATAGATGATACATTTGCGACACAAAGCATGAGCGTCCCTAAAAAGCATGGGCCAGTAGTAACCGAATCTTAAAACCTTATGAGCAGTGGTGTCACCACCGAAGTGACCACCAACTTCTCCTGCATGCAACTCTAGCAAGACTTTTTCTACTTCGTCTTTCTCGAGACAACGCTTCAGTACGCCGTCAAAATTCTGATGAAACAGTACACCGTTAACTAGATGAAAGGAGGCGGACTTCAGTCTCAGCGCTCTTCTTTTGGCGGGGTCAAGGTGACGGGGTGCTGATCCATGTTCAAGATAGAATCTAATATCGTCGTACCAAGGACTAACGAGGTTTTGTGCGCAACAAATTAAACTTTGATCGCGTTGTTCTAGGTTTGACGTATCACTAACTTCTTGCTATCCTATTTCAGAATCAACAACCAATTTACACAACCCTTGGCCTCTCACGATCTGAGCTGGGGTGATCTCTAAGTCATACTCCTACAAGGAGGTGACCCAGTTAGCTCTCTTCTCTCCTAACTCCTTCTGCACTAACAAGTTCCTTACAGCAGGGTAGGGGACAATGACTTTCATCCTTGAATTCAAAAGATAGGATAAGAAATGCTTCACTACTTTGAAAACAACGTAGGCTTGCCGATCAACTGCTAGGTAGTTAAGTTCAATACCTTTAAAAATAGAGCTCATAAAGGCGATGGGTACTTAGTTGTTATCGAAATTCTTCTAAGTTAGGATGGCATCATAAGAACGATCAGAGGCAAAAGTATAGAGTGTAAAATCTTGAGAGAAGTCAGGGCTCATGAGAGACGAAGCATCTATTATGGCCTTCTTTATGGCATTAAAAGCTTGATTTTGTGTGGGTCCCCAGTGGTATTGGGTGTCTTTCGTAATCAGGTTCTGTAGAGACCTGACCATTTCAGAGAAACAGGGGACGAATCTTCTCAGGAAATTAATCTGGCCTAGGAAAGAGTGCACAGATTTTTTGGATGTAGGAGGGGGAAGTTTAGCGATGAATTGAGTCCTCTCGGGGTCAATAATCATCCCATCACTAGACACAATGAATCCTAGTAGTTTACCCTGTTCTATAGAAAATATGGACTTTTTGGGGTTCAAGGAGATGCCGTATTTACGACATCGTAGCAGAACGGCTCATAAGTGAGCTAGATGATCGTCTTTGTTTTTAGAATAAACGGTCGCATCATCTAAGTAGAATACGACGAAGTGATTGATTAAGCCTCGAAAAGCAATGTCCATTTCTCTCTGAAAGGTAGCACCAACATTAATCAATCCAAAGGGCATTTTGTGATAAGCATAAGTGCCCCACGGGGTACGAAAGGTAGTTTTGATTTGGTCTAGTGGAGACATCAAGACTTGGTTGTATCCAGAGAAACCATCCAATAAGGATAGCCTCTCAGAACCAGATACCTATTGAAGTATCTGTTCCATGGGTGGGATAGGATAGTTGTCTTTTTCAGACGTTTTGTTGAGGTTTCAGAAATCGACGCAGAGTCAGATTTCCCCATTTTTCTTCCACACTGGGACAAGGTTGGACACCCATTGAGTGTGCCTAACAGGAAAAATTATTTTAGCACTTAGGAGTTTATTCAATTCTTTTTGAACGGTTGGTTCTAGTTTAGGGTGCATCTTCCTCAGTTTCTGTTGGAAGGGTAGAGTTTGGGGCTTCATCGGGATGACATGTTGTATGATATTAGGGTCGAACGTTTTAAGATCATCATACGTCCATGCAAAGACATCCTTAAATTCTTTAAATAATTTAACAAAAGCAACTTTTTCTTGTCTAGAACATCCCAAGCCTAGATTAATGCACTGAGGATTTTCACTAGTTCCTAAATTGACTTTTTCATAAGACAACAAGGAACTATTGGTTTTACAATTGACCGTCTTTTTAAATTTATCTTCAAAATCATAAAACTTTTCTAATCTAACTATGGATTTGGGTATGGAATTTACCATGTCCGACAGAGCTTCAGGAGATTTCGGATCAGGTATTACCGTAAAATCGTGCAAATTGTCATCATGTGTGCGTTCATCTATCACCGAGCCTTGAAAGGTTTCTTCCATGTGCAGAAAGTTAATGATCTGTTGATCATCGTCAAATACTCTCTAGTTTGTGATATTGTCAGGAACAGATGGTCGAAACAATAGCTCGACGGAGAACGCATCTGGGGACAAGCCTTCTGCAGGAAGAAGTTTAGAGGCTACATTAGCTAGTAGATCTGCTTCAGCATTGTTTAATATAGGAATGGAATTAATATTGAAAGCAGAAAATTTATTCATTAAACTCCATACCTCAGACTGGTAACTTTTGAGATGCGGGGAAAGACAATGTATAGAATCTCTTACCTGTCTAACCACTATTTCAGAGTTTCCGAATACAACTAGGTTTGGAATGTTCATATCCAGGGCTTTTCTTTGACCTTGTAGTAAAGCCTCATATTCTGCAGTATTGTTAGTACATTCAAATTCTAGTCTACAAGCCATTAATGTCTTGTTACCTGCCGGATCGATGATGATGCAGCCTGCACCAACTCCTTCTTTAGACTTAGAACCGTCAAAATATAGAGACCAAATTTGATTTCCATCGGGCTCATGGGACTGTTGCATAGAAGCTGTTGGTTGCATATATACTATGATCTCAGACTGCTGTTCTTGATTGATGATAGGTGAAGCCTCGGCCATGAAATTTCCGAAGAAGGTGTCCATCCCTTGGACTTTGGGTGAATCAACAGAAGGTGTATATGGTTCGTTAGGATCATTCAGATCTGTGACTATGAACTTAAGGTAGCGCTCACAATTCACCCTGATCTTGTTAGGCTTACCGTTCTTTGGAAGCCATAAGTGAGACCAGTCCGTCGTGAAGTAACCATGTAGCTGCTCCAACCAGTCCCTGCTAAAAAATAGACCATACACTTCTGGAATATTCACAATTATTATATCAATAACTTGATGAACCTTTGGGTTAGACGATAATCTAATCAATACATTTTTTAGTTTGCCTATAACTTTAACATCTGTCTGATCAGGTTGTATGATTTTTAAAGTAGATGGTTCTACTTCAGCGTTAATCTTTTGGCAGACAGACCAAGGAATCACATTGGATGACGCTCCTGAGTCCACCATACAATTATGCACATTTCTGTTGAAAATCTTGAAAGTTAAAAGAAAAGGAGGTACATTTTTGCGAGTACTAAGAGTAGTAGCTTGTGATTTCTTACTTGCAATTTCTAAGGCTACTTTATCTACATTATTTACACTATTTACATTATTATTTCCAGGGACTACAGGAAGGCTTCCTTTATCTTAAGGATCGAGATTATTTTTAGTGGAAGTCTTCTGCGGAACTTTGCTTTGCACAACCTTGTTACCATTGGAATTGCCATTCTTGCCATTCTTTGAAATATTTTGCAACATTTTTTGTAACAAAAATGGAAACTTCAACAACTCATAAATAGAAATGTTAGCCCTTAACTTTTTAAGATCTTAAAAAACATCATAATATAAGTTGGGGTTCACATTGCTCTGTTTAGTCTCTGCTGATTTAGATGGATTTGGAGGCGAAGTTGTAGTGTTTTCGGTAGAAGGCTTGTTTGTTGTCTTACTCCTAGTGTTATAAGGGTGAACAGTCTCAAAGTTAGCTTGAAAGAGGCTATCCGAGAAGTGTCCAAAGATGTTTGGAGAAGACTCTTCTTCTTGAATTGTTTCATGTTCAAATTCCTCCTGAGGGTCTCAGGGGGTATCAAGTTATCTTGGGCTTCTAAGATTGTTTGAAGGGCACATTGCAAACTTTCTAGGTTTAAGCCTTCGGGGTTTGGATTAGGTCGGCTGGTAGAAAAAGGATTTTGGAAAGGGGGTTTGTAGGATCCTTTACTGGAAGAAGCTTCTTCAGTCGACCTTTTTAAGTCTATAACTTGATTCAACAATTTTTGAACAACTTTCGTTAAATTTTCCAAATCAGAGTTTTCAGGTTGTGTTTTACTTTGAGTAGGTCTGGGGAGAATTTCAATCTTCTTTTTGGAAGAAGAACTAGTTTCATTTTCATTGCTAGAAGAGTCCTTAAGACTAAGTATGTCTTTTTCAATCTGGCTGGCCTCCTCGAAGGCTTCTAACAACGTGGCCTTTTTAGATCGTTTAACCCAAATAGCTATACTTTGATGCAAATCTTTAGTGTAGTAAGCTATTACAAGACTCTCAGCCGGCATAGAATCTGCAGGGATTCAATTTTTAAGTGTTAAGAATCTTTGATTAAAGTCTTTAAATTTTTCTTTTGGGTTCATTTTTAAGCTAGAAAGGTCCATGACTAAGACTTCCGGAGGCTTACCGTCTCCGAATTTTTCCAAAAAGCATGACTCAAACTTTTCCCAAGACACGATGGTATGAGGTTGTTGGGAAAAGTACCAAGTGGATGCATTACCCTCAAAAGTATAAGGGAACAACCTACAAACAATGTCTTCATGCTCAACATTGCGGAGTCTAATGGCTAACATAAATTTTTTGATATGATATTCAGCTATCTGTTTGGAGTCAGGATCGAACTTGGGAAGCCATTTCTCCGGGTGTTTAGGTAAAGGGTGCTGGGCTCCAGGTACAACTACAACATCCTGATCAAGCCAGGGTCTAGCAGGGTTGTTCTGATTTTCCATTGGGGTAGTGGGTGTGGAAGGCTGAGAAGGTGGATTGACTTCATCAGAAGAATCTCCTCCTGAAGAGGAAGGAGATGAGGGAGGTGGTGAAGGAGGTTTCCTAGATCCTCTTGCAGCAGGATTTGTGATTGGATCTGTAGGATTCACAATGAGGTTAGTGTCACCTAATTGTTCTCTGATATCAGAGAAATCCAAAGGTTGACCCCACAGACAGTTTGGTTTCCTAAGACGATCTAAGGCACTATGTGTTTTGATGAGTGATTGACGGAAAATCTCTTGAATGTCACCACCTGTAGGATTAGGGGTTGTTGGCTCAACTGTGATCTGGGGATCTTCAGTTGAAGTAGTTGCTGTTTGAAGGGGAATATTATCGTGTGAATGGATTCTGGTCACTATAGGTGAGCGATTAGGGGGGAGAGGAGTCTTATGACTGCCTCGTTCCATTAATTAAGTTCAGGCCCTCCTTCTAGCGCCATTTGTTGACGAGCGAAATTGACCGTCCGTCAACTGAGAGAGTGGAACCGGTCCGGGGTTGTCTAATAACCCAAGCCGTTTGGAATGAACCACCCTGATGGGTTTAGTGTCTCCGTTAGCCGATCTAAAGTCCTAAAAGAAGAAAAGAAAACTAATCTAAACTAACTAATCTAACTAAAACTAAATAAAACTAAATAAAACTAATAAACTAATCTAAATAAAACTAACTACTAAATAAATTAAACTAAAACTAAAATAAACTACTCTAACTATTCTATATACAATCTACTAATTAATATTATACTAACTCTAATAAACTATCTAATTACTAACTGCAATATCACTTATTCACAAAATGTACAATATAAACAATTTACAGATTTAATTAAACCCTGCAAAACTCATGAATATTCTGCCCTAAGACAGCGAGAGATGTTTTTGTTGATTTTTTGATTTTATAAATAAGAAATAAAACTTAATGAAATTAAAAAATCTAATATACTAAACACACATATATCTAACTAAAATACTAACAAATATACTAAACAAACAAATGAAAAACTGACCTGGAAACGCTCCAGATTTGTCCTATGTAAGATGACTTCGAAGCTGGTCGGAGGAAGGAAACTCGCACTGGATGATCCAGAAGCTTCTCGTAAATGATACGCTGCAATGCTCTTTGAGTTTATTTACAGGACAAACACGACATAAAAATTCATAACAATTATATGATTTATAAATCTCTGCGATAAGGGAAACCTATTATGCAAAAAATTATACTTAATAATCCAATTAATGAAGAAGAGAAATATGTCATTCACAAACTGAATCAAGTAATTGCTATGCCTTTAAATACTGAAAGAAATTAGATATGGATTATATTGATTAAATCATATCATTTGCAAAATATTAAGATAGCTAAAGTAGTCATTAACCAAATGCAAATTGATACACATAAACATGAAACAAAATGTTGATATTATGAAAATCTAAAGCTGTAACAGAACATTGATTTCTGTCTCTGTTTGTATTAGAATTCCATATCCTTGTTCTCCCACGAATGAGGATGATCCTTATTACAAAAATAATAAGTATTTATAAGTTTCTCCACAGGATAAAACCTCCCTGTGGCAGTTATCAAACTGTTTACATAATCTAGGCAGATATTCCCAAGATCAACTAAACTAGGAAACTAAAATGAAACCAAAATATTTCAAATATCCTCTAACTGCTCATCAAATCCAATGCAATTTCGAATTCACCTATAATGGACCAAAAATAACAAGTTAGAGAGGTATTTTATTAGCAAAACAATAAAAATCTAATTCCACAGACTTAGCTACAGAATCATCTGATTCTGTAGCTAGTCTAAATGAGATACAGAATCAGAATCAGATTCGGTTCAAAATCTTTTAAAAGAAACCAATCCAATTATCTTCCAATAACCATTTTAAAACGAATCATTTGAGATTAAAACGATTTTATCATTCAACATTAAACGGGATAAAAAATGATTCAACCGAACACAGAGATAGGAATACTCTGTTGTTTTGTTACCATAAAATCGGGTCCACAGAGTCATAATCGAACAGTAATAAGATTGTATCATATCCAATTGAAACTGATAACCAAACATATCGTATGTGATTGTTAAACAAGAGATGCGATCCAATCCAACAGAATCATTTTCCAATCGTTATAGCTGTAACAGTATAGTGAAAGATTCATATCATTTAATTGAATACAAGGATAGAAATACTATGTTTTCAATTATAATCATAAATCGGATAAATGAAATCATATGTAACAACATCATAATCATTTCTCAACAAATTGAATCCATCTGTCATGAAGCCGTTTTGATACTCAATTGAAAACAAAACAAATCGCAAACCTTTCGCTACACCTGTGAATCAAACATGATTATCACGATAACTGTATAGAAAACGAATTAGGCTGTGAATGAATCCAAACGATAATTGACTCATAACAAAATCATAACATGATTAATCGAACAAAATTTATTATAGATTTTGATCGTTGACCATTGCACATTAAGTAAACGAGATCGATTAATTTTGATCACAATCGTTTCAATCAAACGAATCATATTAGGTTTTGACCAATTCATTTCAAAATTTAAAATACAAAGCATCAATTATCATCTGAAATCGACTCATAGGACCAACTTGCTAAATTAGAACCAGAGCGAATCGATTTAGCTAAGATTTCCACACAGTTGTTATGATTCGGGTTCATTTCTGATTCAAGCACGAAGGTTGTTTGAGCGTAATGTTTTCATCAAAGAGACAGAGTGATTATTCTTAACTTGGAAACAATCAAAAATAGAATACGACACAGCATAGTAACAAGTATCTTCCCGAAAACATTTACCAGTCATAGCATACCAATGATAATGAAACCGGATCCGAGCAAATCGTAACAATCAATCTTAATCAAACCATTTATCAACTAAAGCACATGGATGATAACGAAATCAAATCCGAGCAAGATTGTGTTCTAAACTGAATATGAAATATTTCCTTTTCAAATCGGATACAAACCAATTCATTTGAAGGAAAACAATCAAACAAATTCAAACGACGATCACTCAAACCCAGTCAAAATCTATTGATTTCTATACTGGGAATAATCAAATCGCATATCGAATCGAATTTTCTTTTTATTCAAAACAAAACTATATATAGAATGCACACAATATAACAAAGCCATTCAAGATGTGAATAGAATTGTTTAAAAACTGAATGCAAATTATTATAACAACTAGATTATTTACAAACAAAACGATACCAAATTTTTCATACCTGTGTAGCGACGAGGCTGCTTGTTTATACCAGCTTGGAATTTACAACAGCCGTGGCTGATTCCACGTTTTTAAACAGGATAGATCCGGTTGTCTTTTGTTTTTTTATCTGTCGTTTGGAGCTTGGCTTTTTGTCTAGTTAGCACGACAATCTGGTCTTCCAAAGATTGAATCCTTGATTGGAGTATAGGAACATCAACATAATACCGCTCTAACCATGAATTGCATTGGTCACAGGGTGACTGTGTAGGTTTAGACAGAGCAGGCGAGGGTTTGGGAAAATGGCCGAGGGTTTCACAAGGAAACTTAATGCCTGGGTAGTTAGGGTCATCCCTTAGGCAGGGGGGTAGGTTTGACACAAAATCATATGAGGGTTTGGCACACAAACCTTGCGAATAAGGGTATTCACTGGCCAAGAAATGCTCCACTTCCGAATCAGAGTCCTCACTCAAAACGATAGGGTTTGGCTCAACAAGGGTCTTTGGCTTATTCCTTGCCATCCGTGAAATCAAACGTGCATTCTTTTTCCCTTTGGCGTTTGCAGCAAGGTTTGCCTTGAGATTTTTTCTCATAGGCTTTGTAATGGCCTCTGCACTCTTAGTCACAGTGTTGGGTAAGTCGACAGGGGGGTCGGTCGAGGGTTTAGGCAGTAGGAGGTGTAAGGGTAGAGGCGGTTCAACCTTAGTCTCATTTACCACAGGTTTATCAACCTGTATAGGATCGATGTCCTCAAAGCCATTACGGGCAATGAAAGCCTTCCAAGTATCACCAAGAAAATTCAACTGATAAACAACGATGAGCTTAATAAGCCCATGATGAAACAGGCTGTTATCAACCCTATGCCTTTTATACTTCTTGGACATTTTATACAGGCTTTGATGAAAATAAAACGACATGTTTAGAGGATACCCTATAAAAACCATAAGGAGACGCAGGTGGTAGAGGAACACAAACCCATATCAACCTTCACAGGTCACAAACTGCTTGATTATCATTAAAAAATCATGCCATCGTTGTTTAAGCATGATCACTGGCATACCTCTATCACATGAGGTGATTTTGCGTGATTGAAACAACAATGTCCACGACACTTTCTCGACCTTGCAATTCTTAAACCAACGCTGCCCAGAGGTAGGTAACCCCGTGGCTGAGCTGATAAACTACTCATCGATCTCTAACTGAATATCTCCAACCTTGGCTCAACAACCATCAAAGGTCATGGAAAACTGTCGAGCTACGCAAAGGTTAAAACCCTCAAAACGTTTCACAAAGGTAAGCCATCCACTGTCTGCCAAATCTTGGCGGGCATTGTCAAATATTAACAGGGCCTAGCTGCCATTGGGTTCAACTCTCACGACTGGTGTCATGGAGCTGAATGCATGGTAAGGGAAGGATTCTAATTCACCAACGCATACAGGGACAGAGCTACCCGAACCAACAGCAATGAACGAGCAAAAGGGGCAAGCATTAATGCGCGGATGCAAAGGTGGTGGAGTCTACCATGCATAATATTCATATTCCAAGTACAACTGCCAAATTTCATAGCTGTTCACTCCATAATAACAGTTCAACCATTTGAGCTGTGTGTACAACCAATGAAATCAAATGTGTATATACGCAAATGTTATGCCACGGTGTTCAAACATCCGACATCAAAACCCGTAATCAACTATGCGCCTATGTGAATAATCAAAAGTTTAACCAAGGTGTCAAACGATATTCATATAATCGACAAGCCAAGAGCTATAAAAGGATTAGCAATAAGGATTATATCATATATATATATAAAATTAATCAAAACCCTTATGTATTTCATAGAATCACTGATCAGGCATGTCATAAAAAGTGTAAATCCAAATATCAATATATTGCAAACTCAATGAATCTCAATCACATCATCAATATAAGAATGACCAATGAGCAATGTTCGAAAGTTCTTCCAGCTACATAATTATAGACAAAAGGTAAGCGCAGTAGGCACATCGATAAAAAGATCATGACAGTTCAGATAGTGATCAAAATGTAACTTCGAAATATTTAGTTTTCACGCTTACAGTCGTGAAAACAAAATGAAAACAAGTGTGTAAATGTCGCAAGAAATGAAAATGTCATCTATTTGACAAATGCGACGAAAACTGGATGTTTGCAAGACATAGGTGTAGGCAGCTTATAGGATCATGGAAAAATGTGATTGGCTGCCAATAGTGTGCAATCTTTGAGAATCCTTCAATAAATCTCCTATAGTATCCTACAACGCCCATGAATGATCTGACCTCTGTCACATTCTTTGGCGCTAAACATTCTCTAATGACTTCTATCTTCTCAAGATCCACTACTATCCCATTCTTTGAAATGATATGACCCAAATAATGAATTCACTTCTGATAAAATGAGCACTTTCTCAACTTGGCATACAAATGATGCTCCCTTAATACTTGCAACATCATCCTCAAATGATGTTCATGTTCTTCTTCTGATTTGGAAAATATAAGAATGTCATCCAAAAAGACAATGACAAACTTGTCTAAATATTCTCGAAAAACACCATTCATTAAGCACATGAAAACATCTGGTGCGTTTGACAACCCAAATGGCATCACTGTGAAGTCATAATGACCATACCTTGTCCTGAATGTGGTCTTGCTGATATCTTCCTCTTTAATCCTTACCTGATGGTATCCTGACCTGAGATCTACCTTTGAAAAGATCTTTGCATCCTTCAATTGATCAAAAATATCATCAATCCTTGGTAGAGGATACTTGTTCTTAACAACCACTTTATTCAACTGTCTGAAATCAATGCACAATATTAATGTTCCATCATTCTTCTTCACAAAGAAGATTAGGGAACCCCAAGGTTACACACTTGGGTGTATATACCCCTTCTGCAAAAATTCTTCAAGCTTCATTTGCAACTCCTTCAGGTCTAGTGTACTCATTCTGTAAGGAGTCTTTGACACTGGAGTTTCTCCAGGCATTAAATTTATAGAGAAATCAATATCTCTCTTTGGGGGTATTCCTGGTACCTCCTTGAACACATCTTTAAAATCTTCTAGGACTACACGATTTTCCAAATTTGGCACGTTATCTTTAGGTGTCTCCATATGAGCTGAAATATTTGACACCCTTTTCTGTAACATTTCTTTAGCTGCAATGCTGAAATTTCTCGGATGGTTACTGCCTTGGGAATTCTTTGCACCTTCCTTAGGGTCCCTTCCTCATCCAAGCAAGTAAAGGCCTTGTTATGATAGTCTAGGATGGCATGATTTTGGTCCAACCAATCCATCCCAATTAGATATTCATAGGAACCTAAAGGAAATATGTTCAAATCTTCCTTGGTGTTGAGTCCATTCATGTCCATAAGACATGACTTAATCATTTGATTAAATTTTCTTTTGGTTCCTATAACCAACTGCACAAACCAAGATTTCCCATGATTTCTTCTTGGAAAATGAAAACTTTCCACCATCTTAGGATCTATATAACTATGACTAGATCCTGAATCAATTAAAATAGCAATGGTTTGTTTGTTTATCATACCTTCCACTTCAATCATATGTGACTGATATTCTTCTTTCTTGTTGTCCAGGGCTGCATAGATCCTTGGTACATTTCTGCCCATGTCCTCCATTGTTTCATCTTGTTGTACATTGTGAACAATCCTCCCTTTTTCACCTCTTTGAGGACTATCTTTGAACATGTGTTCTTCTTTACAACCCCAACATTGAATAGGTGGTTGCCTTGGCCTTTGACCCCCAGTTTCAATCATTCTGGGCTCTCTAGGAGTTTGTTTTCCCTGTGGATTATTTCTGAATAATGGTGGCTTAGATCCCTTCTTCCTTTGATCCACCTTGAATTTATTTTTGTCTTCCCAAGATTTTTGGAAAGTTGGCCTTGCTTTTTTATGATCATATAGGCATTTAGCTCACCTTATGGTCTCCTCCAATGTCTTGGGATCACCATACTGTATTTTGTCACTAATGAATGATGAAAATCCACTCAAATACCTTTGAATCTTAACTGTCTCATCCTTGATGAAAGAGACATACTTCAACATTTCTAAAACCTTCTCTCATATTCATCTATTTTCATACTCCCAAGCTTGAGTTCAAAGAACTCTTTCATTTTCTTGTCATAGTATTTCTTCTCAAAATACTTCTTGAATTCCCTCCAAGTAACACTTTTCTCTTTAATGTTTTGCACCTGCACAAGCTGGTCCCACCACATGCATGCCTTTCCCTTGAGACGATAGATAGAAATTCTACCTTCTGCATGAGAATAATAATTATGCAATTGAAAATACTTTCTCATGCCCAACAACCATGTCTCTGCTTCTTCATCCTTTTTGTCCTCACAATCAAATGTAGCTGACAGGGGATGGACTCGAGCTGTTGTGTTCTCTCTTATTGGAATGCCTCAGGGAGTGATGATGATGATGTCTGCTAACACTTATGGATTTTGTTTTCTCATCAGGAGGCCTGTGACTTCCAGATTTGCTTGAGCCCCTCTCCTTATCCAACTTATTTTCTATTCGGTTCAAGATCTGCAATAACTTCATGTTGAATTCATCCTGCTGCTCCTTGTCTTTCATAAGCCTTTAATTATCAACTTTATGGCTTTAGACATCCTTCTACAAATTTTTAATGGTCTCTGCCATATTCATGTTTTCATTCCTTTCATCTCCATGTCCATTGGAGCTTTTTCCTTCAATTCCCAAATGGACATCCATCCCTCTAATCTCATCCTCCTGATTGTAAGTCCCTTGTGCCTCTTCCATTACTCTATAATCTATGCTGATATTTAACTGATATAATTGTGGTTAACTCTGCAAAATGTGTAGCCAACAAAACTTTTTCAGGCTAACTGTTTCAACAATTTCATGAAAATATGAACCATTTTGGTTCAATAATATATATCAGAATTATTTCTTCTGATTTCCTGGAAAATTGAATTGCCTGATCAATTTTCTAGGTGGATATTTAGATTCCACTGTCTAATACCTTTCCAACGCCTACTCCCATTCTCAATTCCGAGTCTTGAGCAGAAAGTTATGGTTATTAGAAAATTGTCCATTAATTTTTTTGTTCATTTTTCAACTTGGCGCAACTCTGTGCTGTAATTATGCATTTTTGCAACTACTCCTTTTTAATTTTTGTAGGATATCAATTAGGTTTCCTCATACACATATTATGGGCACTCTATCTAAATTTCACCTCTTTCTGGGTTCTGGGTTGCTAGTTTCAACCTGATGAAGTTCCATACCAAAATACCATACTGTAACTGGTATGCTACATGTACCTTCTTTTCCATATTGAACACTATTAACATGCCCAAAAATTTAATTCAGCTCTGGGAATTTCTTCTATGTCTCAATAGATTTCCATTGATTGCGCCTGTGCCTCAATCTGATTCTGGAGCAAAACATTATGGCTCTTTGAAGATAGTTGGATCTTAAAATTTACCCTTCACTGCTTGTACTGTAATGAACAATTTACACCATTAAAAATCTCTTTTTGAGCTCTTTTATTTGAGATGCAAAGAAAAATTAAGCCTTGAAACACTCTGTTCTTGTGGTTTTTGCGTTGGTAAAAACGCTCTTAAGGGCCTCAAAAACGCGCTGCAAAAAGATGACGTTCAAATGATATAAAACGTCACAGAAAATCATTGGTTTTCTGTTGTTTTTCTCCCTCCAAACGACTTCATGTGCACAAATTCCAATATCTGCACCCATATTTACCATGTGTACCAACACCACAAGGTAAATCGTGCTTCACGCACTTTAAAACCACTGTGTGTCACTTCTCTGTCGCACCAATTACTTGCGCACACTAATTTTATGTCGCACGCCAATATCCACCGCACACAGTTTTGGTTCTTGCACTATTACCTTTTGCGTGCAGTTTTTTGTATCGTGTGCTGATATTCCGCGTGCATGATACTCCACGCACTGCACCATGCCAAAGTTTAGTAAGCCCCCACCACGCACCAAAACTCTTCTCGCAACACTAACTAAACTGTCGCACGACAACATATACCCACATTGCGCGCGCACCAACAAAAGTCCTTTGCGCACATGATGCACGTCATTATTATGTGTGTGCACACCGACACACTAACATTTTTTCGTGCGACACCGAAAGCGCACACTTGCACACTAACATTTTTCCGCTCAACGACAAAATTTAGCATGCACAACAACACGCCAACATTTTTCCATGCAATGCCCAATTTTTACATATCACAAACTTTTCACTGCGCATCATGTATTTTTAGTGTTCCCTCCTACACACACTCATTTTTATGCGGATCAATTCCTTGTGAATTCCGCTACAGAAATTGGGGCTTTTGGATTAACTTTCCAAATTTACCATGAACATTCTGCAACCATGAAATTTGTTCACTTTCACCTCGATAACACCCATTCAACCCTTGCAACAACAAATCAGTGTGGGTTGAAATTTTGGGAACGAATTTATCCAAAATCAATTCGCGAATTGAGAATTTTAACCACTAAACTGCTCCATCTATCCTGGCTTCACTATAACTTCAAATTCGACCCATCCTAGATCTGAATTTGCTAGAACAGATATTAAATCAGGAATATCTCATCACTTGGCTGAATTTCTCCATTTTCTCATGAATTTAACAATAGAAATTGGGGCTTTTTCCCAATTCCACCCAGTTTTTGTTACTTTTTACCATGGATGCTCTACAAACTGAAATTTGGCCACTTCGAAATAAATCCTCTATGACATTTCTCTTCAACTCAACTTGCTTGGCCCATCCAGGCTCAGTGTTGAAAACTGAAGCTCTGATACCATGTTGTAACGTCCCTGACCACCCATGCAAGGCCACGCTACGTCAGAGAACTCTTATTGTTCTCTCTGCGGAACATACTGTAACATACCCATCATCCAACTGAGTTATGCCACATAAATGTTTCGAACTGTATGCAATTAAAATATACACACACAGAACTCTTGCGAAAGCATTATATATAAAAGTAAACATACAAATACATCTGTAAATACATAGATTCACATTGAAATAATAGTAAGCATATACAGGAAATACCCATAAAAATAAACACAGTTATAACCGCACATATGATAACCCATAAAAATAAGCACGTAAATAAAAATGCAACATGTAAATTTATCACACAATTGGCACTTATGTTAGTAAGAATGTCACCAACTGCGTGTAGACCTTCCACAAACCTCCCAGCCTTAGACCACATTGTTCATCACTCTCAACAGTGAGTCACCCCCGAGCTGGGACTAAACTCCACCCGGGTAAAGGGATTCCTAACTAGGCTAAAGGCTCATAGACAACAGGAAAGACTTCGTCTCAGGTGACAACTCAAACTAACAACCTACAGTCCCTCATTCCCCACATGCCTGTCCCACCTAAGAAGTGTGCCCCTTCTTTGCTCAATAGTCCTTCGGCTGCCCCACTTCCTTTCCTGAATTTAGCAACAGATCGGACAAGAAGTCTTGGAGAACTGTAGCTGCAGTTCATCACCTTTAGGAAATCAATTCGCAACAATTCTCTCACCCAGAGAGAAATTAGTCACGGGCCTAAAAATTTGCCTCTTTAATATCCCACGGGCCTGACAACCCGCTTCTTTAGTACAACTCCCAAGGTAACCAGCTACACCAACACAAAATGGCTATGGATACAAATTCAAGTACAATTATGATGATACAAAAGATAGCTCATTGGGTGTGTGCATGCTCATGGATGATTGACTAGATGACTGAATGATGGAAGGAATATTGGGAAGAATGATGGAAGGAATCTTTCGAAGAATGATGAAAAAAGATCATGGAAAAGATGATGGCCCAGATGGGAAAATGAACTAAGTCCCAACAATATGTATCCATGTCCCCAAATTGACACTTGTCATGTTGGGAGCTACTTTGGCCCACTTGTCCCCAACTTTAGAACTTAGGATAATATAATTATCCATACTTTATGATTTAAGAAATATTAATATAATATTCCTTTTTGGCTTAAGCTCCCTATCTTAGCCCTTTTCCTTAACTTTTAGGCCCCTCCCTTTTCCTAACTAGTGGAGTTTAGTTCCCCGTCTCTTTTATCGTGGTCGGTCTGCGCGCAATGATGTATTTTATATTAATTATGAGACATATACAAAAATAGGCGCACTGGCCTTTAACATCTAGGCTCTCTGGCCTAATCAAAACATAAGAATCCTAGCTTATAATAACTAGCTCACCAACCTATAGAATGCAACATATACACAAAAGTCTACCTGGCCTCAAAATCGTGCGCACTCAAGTTGCTATGCGTAGTATCCAAGAATGTGCACACTTCATCATTTTACTGCACAGTACATGCGTGCACTATGCCATGAAATGTGCATACAAAAAGATATCAAACAACTCTCCAACTTAAGTACATTTTAATTTACATTACAATTGGGTTTGGCCTAGGGATATTACACTAACCGTGGCTCCTGTATAAAGTTAAAGAAAATCAAATTCAGGTAAACAATGAAGCTCACATGAAACACATAGTAACAATAAAATTAGAAGGTAAGAACAAACCTATCAATTTTTCACATTCCATCTTAGGTAATTATTTCTTTGAGAATGACCATGGATTTTATGAAGTAGAGACATCTAAAGTACAACCCGATTTACAATATAAATTACCTACACAAACAAATAATGGCACTTGTAACATATTAACTAACTTAGATTTTAGATCAATTAACAAAACAAATTTTTTTGACATGCGGTCTATGTTCTTTGATGGCTCTAAGACACAAGAAGGAGCCAGAGCAAGATGTGTGTTGATTGATATTGAACAACGCAAGACACACATATCTTCTCGCTTAGAATTTGAATGCACCAATAACACTGCGGAATATGAAGCTTTAGTCCAAGGTCCAAAAAAATCCATTGATCTCAAGGTGAAGTATCTCAAGGTATTCAACGATTCATAAATAATCATTTGATAGGTAAGAAATACCATTCATTTCCTATCACCGCATCTCAAAGCATATCAACAAGAGGTATGGAATCTAATCTACTCTTTCAACGCATTCAACATCACTTATATACAGTGTATTCAATATATATATGTAGAGATATTGGCCAATGAGACATCTAGGTTCATACCTCTTGATGATGGTTTTTCAGTTGAAATGACTTTCAGGCCCTCAATACTAGACATCACAAATTGGCAAATATTCAATAATAATGTTCAAATTATCAAATTTCTCACCAATTGATACAGATTTATGAGAAGAATGAAATGAATAACATATCGAATGCAATAACACAGAGATATGGAGAACAATAATAGATATTCAGTGAGCAATAACTTCTATTGAATAAATAAAATAGGTTGAAACTATAAAACTACAGAACTAAAAACACTTGTTTGAACGGTGGTAGCTATCTTTGAGAAGAGATGTGGCTGCTACGTGCATCTGTCTAAGTAGAATAATCACAATGAGGCTCTAGAGGCCTTTTTAACATTACTCATGAATTCCAAAAACCTAACCATAGGAGATGAAACGCCAAAAGTTATGTGGGCCCCGATGGGTAAGTTGGTACTCCAACTTCCCAAGGTCGTAAATTTTGCATACAACATCCGTTTTAGGCGCGTGATAGCCCGTTGGAAAGGTGTTTTCAATAAATACACATTATGTTGTCAAACTTTGACTCGGTGTATAGTTTGATTGTGCAAGCCAAAAAAACACTGTTTAGGGCCCCAAAATGGCCTTAGAAGAACATAAATATGTAGTGACATGAAAATATCCAAAATAAGCCAGTTGGATTAGGTGGGTGGCCGCTAATATCCACCTGGAAGTTGTGTAGGGATTCAGACAACCCCAGAAGTGTAGAATCTACAATTACAAAGAAGTACAAAAGAACATGATGAAGTAAATATTGTCAAGAGGAGCTAGTTGGAACAGGTGGGTGGCCACCAATATCCACCTAGATCAGTCCTCTTCCCTTAGGAAACAATGGTTTCCATTTCATTGAGTGCCCTCATCAGGTGAGGAAACTTCTGCTAAATTTGGCTCCAGGTGAGCCACTTGCCTTGGTGTAGGAGCTTCCTTGCCTTGACAAATCGATAAATTTGGATATTTTGTTGGCAAGTGCCCTTGACCTATGTGTCCACTATATGATAAGTGGATTCCTACTCCATGCATTCATGGTTGAGTTCTATTGGTTTCATTTGTTCTGCGATCTCTAAGGTGTCCAATAATGGTGGAAAATATGGGTAAAGGAGGTCCACATTGAACACTAGGTGCAAGTCAAGGAAGGGTGGAGTGTTGATCTCAAAATCATTTCTAACCACAACTTGGTGATAGTGTAAGTCCCATAGAGAAGTGGGTGGAGCTTCCAATGGGCCCCTGTAAGGCACTCTTTCAGAAAATGTAAACACACCTTGTCTCCCACCTGAAACTTGTGCAGTACCTGTTGTTGATCATGGAACTTCTTGTACTTAGCATTGTCTCTGCAAAATCTCATGGACCTATTGGTCAATGTGGTGAATCCGCCTAATGAATCTGGTGGCTTTGTTGGCCTCAAACTAAACATGGGAAGAATATTTATGTGTTATTGCAATAGGTAGTGAAACATTAACGGGACCCAAGGGTTGGAATCCTAGACCCACCTGAAAAGGGCTATGGCTGGTGGAGCTATGGAGAGCCTTGTTGTAGCTTTGATTAACATAGGGAATACTCTCATCCCATGTACATGGATTCTTAGAGTTATATGTGAGAAGGATGTGCACAATCATCTAATTGACGACCTCTGTTTGGCCATCATTTTGAGGGTGGTAGGTTGTGGATTTAGGGAGCTTGGTGTCCAACAATGGCTAGAGACTAAAAAAAAATGTGATGAGGAACCTACTGTCCCGATCTGAGGTGATGGTTTGTGGTATCCCAAAATGTAACCACACTCATTCAAATAAAAGCTTGTCAGTATCTGCCGCAGTGTTTCTCTTCTTGCAGGTTGTGAGAATGGCCATCTTCGAAAACTGATCAACCACCACAAATACACGATCATTGCCTTACTTGGTGGACCGAAGGCCAGACATGAAATCCATCGAGATGGATTCCCAAGGCCTCTCAAGAGTAGGAAGAGGGGTGCATAAGCCTTGCTTCTTGATGGTTGGCTTGGAAATGAAACATGAAGTGCTAAATATGATATACTTGCTGATGTCCTATTGAAGTTTTGGCCAATAAAAATGTTTATGTAGAACGACCACAATTTTCTCAACGCCAAAATGTCCTGCCATTCGACTGTAGTGACCCTCCCAAATATTCTTTGCATGCTCACTTCGAAGAAAACAGAGATGACCCAAATGGAATAATAGTTAATCTTGAATGTGAAAATTGGCGACATTCACGCCTTTACCCAAGAGCTCATAGGTGGTGGCAAAGTCTGGATCTTGGTGATAAAGTTGGGGCCACTCAGATGCCTCATGCCCACAAGAATGGAGCACAATGGTGAGTGTAGCCACAGGAGGTCGATTGAGGCATTCAGTGACATGATTTGTGCTCCATGTCTTACACTTGATGCTGATATGGAACTGCTGTAGGTAGGTGGATCACTTCTGATGGCGGTCATTCTGTAACTTCCCCTGTGTTTGTATGAACTGCAGAGGGTTGTGATCAGTGTGGATGATTGTCTCTTTTCTCATAATGTAATTTATCCCTTGATGATAGGGTTGTACAATGGAATACATTTCCTTGTCATAGGTGGGGTATTTCCAGAAATTATTTGAGACTGTCTCACTATGGTTTGCTATCGGATGACCGTGTTGAGTGAAAAATGCACCTACTGCATAGTTCGATGCATCAATCTCAATCTTGAATGGTTGTTGAAGATCGGGTAAGGAGAGTACTAGAGCTAAGCACAAGCGATGCTTCAGAGTATCAAATGCTCATTTTTGTGCCTTCCCCCTGTTGGTCACTATAATTGCTTAATTAATTTTAAACAACTAAGTGAAACATAAATTATCAACCCAGGGAAGTATTTTGTTTCAAAGATAGCCACGCACAGTATATGCTCAATTCCAAAAGCAACTTAGTGTTGTAGTAAAGAAATCTATACTAATTATACTTGCTTGAATGAACTAAAGCTCTGAATTAAATCACAGGAAAGTAACCTCCCTATTGCAGTTCCTTAAAGATCAATCTAAGAATCCTGGATTACATTAAAATAATACCTGCAATGGAAAAGAACAACTATTCTGCAATCAGAGAACAAGACCCTTACTCTCAAATAGAGACTTCAGCATTAACACTCTTTTCATGAAAACAATAATGCAGAAAACAATTAACTCTATCTAAC
>JZKD02S0629758.1:75169-90947 GCA_000966675.3 Picea glauca | reverse complement strand
TTTTATATTCATCTGTCGAAATATCACATTACAAATTGAAAGAATAGAATACGTCTCGCTTCTCTGGAGTTGCTTCAATGTATCAAAACTTGGATATCTCGAATGGTGATTTCCCTCAATTTAAAGAGGAAATCCCTTCGATACAATCATTACAAAGCATATATGAATCCTATCCTAAATCAGATCTTCTTTCTGAATCATCATAGGATGTCCTATTCTCACGCAACCAAATGATAATACAAGAGATGAACGAGGTATTGCTGTTACGGCTGGTGTAACAGCTCCTTCTCATTGCTGCTGATGTTGTTTCAGCATCACAATTCACGGGCTATTTCAGCCACGTGAATTGCACTCTTGACTATGTCGGCCTTGACCACTAACTGTAACGACTTGTGTTTCAACATCGTTGGTTCTGGTGGTCTCCTCTGTGTTTCAGCATCTGCAATTCTGAATTGTGTGACGGCTCCATGTTTAAGCATATACGTCCTCGAACTGTGTAGCAGCTCCGTGTTTCGGCATATGCGACCTCGGACTGTGTAGCAGCTCCATGTTTCAGCATCAGTTCAGCAACAACGATCTTGGACAGTTCTGTGTTTCAGCACAGGCCTCAATGCTAATCTGCAATTATGGACACTTGTGCACTTCTAATCAATAGTTAAGTACGAGAGTGATGTAAAATATCATGCAAAATAGATTAAACGTATAGTAATGAGAAAGGACGTTGTATAGCTTGGAATGATCAGATGAAATGATAATATAAGTCTAAATATAGGTGATTAAGGGTATAATAATGGAAAAAAGTATGGGCAAAAAGGGTACATTGTGTGGTCCTAACACCCCCATGTGAATATTTCCCTGCCACCGCCCTTGGTCACTTGGATGAGGGCCCATGCAATATGGGAGAATCCCAACATGAATTGTTGATAGAAATTGGAAAGTCCCAAGAAGTTCTAAAGCTCAGTTAGCGTGGTCATGGGTGGGTAGTCATAGATGAATTGGATCTTATCTGGATCCACATGTACCCCATTCTCATCAAAAATTTATCCCAAGTATTGGACCATGTTCATGCCAAAGGAGCATTTCTCCAAGTTGGAATACAACTTGTATTGCCACAGAGTGCTCAAAACCCACTGAATATGCTGCATGTGCTCCTCCCAAGTTCTGTTGAAGATGAGGATGTCATCCAAATATATCACCACAAAAGAGTTGGTGAAGGGTTTGAATACATCATCCATCAACCTCATGAAAGTGGTTGGTGCATTTGTTAAGCCAAAGGTCATGACCAACCATTCGAAGAGACCTACTTTATATTTGAAAGTTTTCTTCCATACATTAGTTGGCTCGATGGGAACCTGGTGGTAGCCAGACTTTAGGTCAATCTTGCTTAAGAAATTTCCCCCCTTGATTTGGTCAAGAAGGTCATCAATTCAGGGAATTGGGTACCAGTTCCTGACTGTGATTTTGTTTAATGCTTTGTAATCAATGCAAAGTCACCAGGTCCTGTATTTCTCTACACTAGTACAATTAGGCTTCCATAAGGGGAGGAGTTGGGTCTGATGTGCCCCTTTTGAAGAATCTCTTAGATCTAATGCTTGATTTCATCATTTTCCATTAGCGAGTGATGATATACTGGTCTATTAGGTAGAGGTGAACCGGGGGTTAGATCAATTGGATGCTTGACCTCGAAGTGCATCGGTACTCCAGTGGGTGAGGAGAAGATGTCTCTGTACTCTTCCATGATCCCGTCCACTTGCTTCTACTACAAAGAGAGGCTCTATGTATAGGCCACATATATGGAAATGATCTTCTTCTTACTTTGAGCATGGATCACAAAAAATATGAACTTCCCAGTCTATGAAATGACCTTACTACATTTCTTAGCAGAGATTAAAGAAATAACGATAGTCGACATTACCTCTGGTATCCCGTACAATTGTCTACCCAAAGTAATAATAACATTGCGGGGTCTAGACTCATAAAAATCATGTCACTTCCAAAAATATGGTTGTCCTAAAAGAACATCACAAACTTCAAGGGGATAAATATCACATAATACCTCATCTTTGAAGGGCTTGATGTCGTAGGGAAGATGACACTTTTGGTTGACGTGGAGATATCTTCTTTAGAGAATCCATATGATGGTGTAGGGTTGTGGGTGAAGTGTTTTTGGCACATCCAACCAATTGATGACCTCTGTTGAGATCAGGTTCTTTTGACCGTCGCTATTGAGAATGAAATGAAGCAGAGCGCCCTTTACCCACATCTATGAGTGAAAGAGGCGTTCCCCTTCCTTTGGTTCTTTTGATTCGCTTGGCTGGAATTCGGTGGTAGCACCAATGGAACTAGGTTCGACATCAATAATCTGATTCCCTCCTTTTGGATTTGATTCAGAGTCAGAATATGCCTTTGACTTGAAAGCTTTCATCTCGACCACCAGTGACTGCTTAGAGACACATTATTCAGTGTTGTGCCAAGGGAGTTTATGGTATTCACGCCATTTTCCCATGTCCTTCTTTGACTTCTCATTACCCTTCTTATGTTGTGGCTTGGACTAGTTTTCCTAAGACTGGCCATCTTTTCTCTATCCCTTGTTTAGACCCTAGTTTTCTTGAGGATTTTGCAGATCCAAAATCTCACCTCTTTTACTTAAATTGCTTCTTGATCTTGAAAACATATCTATAAGCCATACCCAATGGTGCGAAGTATAGAAACTCCATTTCTGTTTGAATGTATCTATGAATACAACCATGGTATTTGAGCACCACATGTAATTAAGAGTCTTTGATACCCGATTTGGTGCGCAGGGTATGGAAAATATTGGTGAAATATGGTACTGTCTAGTCCCTTTCTTGACACAGGGTGGTGCATCTTGTGTACTGGTCCTTATAGTTTCCAACATGGTAGTATTGTTATTTAATGGCATCCTTGAAGGAATCCCACATGGGGAAAACCACAAATATTTCATATTCCTCTATGGCCCTTTGCTCAGAGTAAATATCCCACCAATCCTTAACATGGGGTATGACCTTGAGGAGTGAAAAAGTAATCTTTTCTCTATTGGAAAAATTATGGACTGAAAAATACTCTTCAAGCAGATTCAACTATTTACCTACAACATCTGCATCTATCAGTCCTTCAAATAATGGAATATAAAAATTTCCCTGTACCGTGAAGGGAGTTGCATGGCCACTTGATAAAGATGTGTCTTCTGTGGGTTTTCGTCGAAGTATCTGTGCAAAGTTTTCCATCATTTCATTCCTTTGTCATGAAAGGGCTTCCTAAAGAAACATTTTAAAAGGATATCCTACTCCATCATCTTTCTTTTCATCTCCCATAGGTTTTTTTCAGGATCAACGCGATCGATCTTGAAAAGGCTTGAATGGTTTGAGTCCCAACTTCTTATACCCAGATCTTGTCGAGGACATGCACGGAGAAAAATAAAGGAAGAGCAGACTGCTATGATACCACTAATCCATATTTATGAGCGGACCAAAATGAATAATAGACCGAACACAATAACACAAAGATATGGAGAACAACAACATATATCCAGTGAACAATAACTTCTATTGAATAAATAAAATAGGCTGAAATTGTAAAACTACAAAACTAAAAACACTTGCTCGAATGGTGGTAGCTATCTATGAGAAGAGATGTGGCTGCTATGTGCATCCGTCTGAGAAGAATAATTACAATGAGGCTCCAGAGGCCTTTTTAACATTACTCATGAATTCCAAAACCCTAGACATCCAAAAACCTAACCCTAGGAGCTGAAACACCAAAAGTTTTGTGGGCCTTGATGGGTAAGTTGGTACCCCAACTTCCTGGGGTCATAAATTTTGCATACGACCTCTATTTTAGGCTTGTGATAGCCCATTGGAAAGGAATTTTTGAGAACTACACATTGTGTCGTCAAAATCTAAATCCATACACAGTTTGACTGTGGCAAGCCAAAAAAACATTGTTTAGGGCCCAAAATGGCCCTAGAAGTACAAAACGATGTACTGACATGAAAATATCCAAATAATCCATTTGTATTAGGTGGGTGGCCACCGATATCCACCTAGAAGCTTTGTAGGGCTTCATACTAAAACTTTCAAGAGGAGCCAGTTTGAACAGGTGGGTGGCCACCAATATCCACCTGGATCAGTTCTCCCCCCTTAGGAAGAAATTTTCTCCATTGCTTTGAGTTCCCCAATCAAGTGAGGAAACTTTTGTTGAATTTGGACCTAGGTGAGCCACTTTCCTTGTTGTAGGAGTTGCCCTACCTTGATAAGCCGATAAAGCTGGATCCTCTGCTGGCGAGTGCCATTGACCTGTGTGTCCACTATCGAATCATTGGATGCTTGTTCCATGCATTCAGGGTTGAGCTCTATTGGTTTCATCTATTCTATGATATTTGAGGTGTACAATAATGGTGGAAAATATGGTCGAAGGAGGTCCACACTAAACATTGGGATCAAGCCAAGGAAAGGTGGTGTGTTCAGATCAAAATAATTTCTACCCACAACCTTGGTGATAGTGTACAACCCATAGAGAAGTGGGACGAGCTTATGATGGGGCCCCTTAAGGAACTCTTTCATAAAATGTAACCAGAATTTGTCTCCCACCTGAAACTTGTGCGGTACCCAATGTTGATCATAGCATTGCTTGTACTTAGCATTGGCTTTCTACAAAATCTCATGGACCTATTGGCAGATGTGTTGAATCCACTCAATGAATCTAGTGGATTTTTTGGCCTCAGACTTAACATGGGAAGAATTTATCTGCGTTGTTGCAAGAGGTAGTGAAACATCAATGGGACCCAAGGGTTGGAATCCCAAACCCACCTGAAAGGGGATATGGCTAGTGGAGGTATGGAGAGCCCCATTGTAGCTGTTTTGAACATAGGGAAGACTCTCATCCCATGTACGTGGATGCTTAGAGTTATACATGTGCGAGATGTGCACAATCATCCAATTGACAACCTCTATTTGGCCATCAGTTTGAGGGTGTAAGGCAGTGGATTTAGTGAGCTTGGTGTCCAACAATGAACAGAGACTCGACCAAAATGTGCTGAGGAACCTGCTGTGTTGATAGGAGATGATGGTATGTGGTATCCCAAAATGGACCCACACTCATTCGAAGAAAATATTGGCAGTATCTACTGTTGTAATTCTCTTCTTGCAGGCTGTGAGAATGGCTATCTTCGAAAACCGATCAACCACCAAAAATACACAATCATTTCCTTGTTTTTTGTACAAAAGGACATACATGTGATCCATTGATATGGATTCCCATGGCCTCTAAGGATTAGGAAGAGGGGTGCATAAGCATTGACTCTTGATGGTTGGCTTGGAAATGGCACAAGCAGTTAAATATCTGATATACTTGCCGGCGTCTTGTCAAAGTTTTGGCCAATAAAAATGTTTCTATAAAATAACCATAGTTTTCTCCATGCCAAAATTTCCTTCCATCCAACTGTAGTGAGCCTCCCAAATAATATTTTCACGCTCTCTTTTTGGAGAACAGAGATGGCCCAGATGGAATAAAATTTTGTCTTGAATGTGAAAATTGATGACATTCGTGCCTGTACACAAGAGCTGATAGGTGGTAGAAAAGTCTGAATCTTGTTGATAAAGTTGGGGCCACTCAGATGTCTCATGCCCATAGGAATGGAGTGTGGTGGTGAGTGCAGCCATGGAGGTCAACTGAGGCAGTCGATGACACAATATGTGCTCCCTATCTTATACTTAATGTTGATATGGAACTGTTGCAGCTAGGTGGACCACTTCTAATAGCGGTCGTTCTACAACTTCGCTTGTGTCTGTATGAACTAAAGAGGCTTATGATCAGTGTGGATGATTGTCTCCTTTCCCAGAATGTAATGTTTCCATTGATGACAAGCTTGTACAATGGAATACATTTCCTTGTAATAGGTGGGGTATTTCTGGATAGTATCTAAGCGTGTCTCACTATGGTATGCTATCGGATGACTGTGTTGAGTGAGAACTGCACCTACAACAGAGTCAAATGCATCAATATCAATATCGAATAATTGTTGCAAATAGGGTAAGGAGAGTATTAGAGATGAGCACGAGAGATGCTTCAGATCATCAAATGCTCATTGTTGTGCCTTTCCCCACATGAAATTTTCCATGCCACCACCCTTGGTCACTTGGTTGAGGGTCCATGCAATATGGGAGAATCTCAAAACAAACCGTCGATAGAAGTTGGCAAGTCCCAAGAAGATCCAAAGCTCAGTTAGTGTGGTTGGGGCTGGCTAGTCACAGATGACTTGGATCTTAGCTGGATCCACATGTACCCCATGCTCATAAACAATGTAGCCCAAGTATTGGACCCTGTTCATTTGAAAGGATCATTTATCCAAGTTGGCATATAGCTTGTGCTGATGCAGAAAACCTACTGAATATGCTACATATGCTCCTCCTAAGTTCTGCTGAAGCTGAGGATGTCATCCAAATATACCACCACAAAATATTTGGTGAAGGGTCTCAATACATCATCCGTCAACCTCATGAAAGTGGCTAGTGCATTTGTTAAGCCAAAGGGAATGACCATCCATTTGAAGATACCTTATTTAGATTTGAAAGTTGTCTTCCATACATCAGTTGGCTCGATGAGAACCTAGTGGTAGCTAGAATTTAGGTCAATATTGATGAAGAACTTTTCCCCCTTGAGTTATTCAAGAAGGTCATCAATTCAGGGAATTGGGTACTGGTTCTTGACTATGATTTTGTTTAATGCTCTGTAATCAATGCAGAGTCGCCAAGTCTTGTATTTCTTTTGCACTAGTACAATTAGGTTTCCACAAGGGGAGGAGCTGGGTCTGATGTGCCCCTTTTGGAGAATATCTTGTCTCTACTGCTTTATTTCATCATTTTACATTAGTGAGTGATGATAGAATGGTCCATTAGGAAGAGGTGCACTGGGGGTTAGATCAATTGGATGCTTGACTTGGTAGTGCATCGGTACCCTGGTGAGTGAGTAGAATATGTCGTTGTACTCTTCCATGATATCGCCCACTTGCTTCTACTACAAAGAGAGGCTCTGTGTAGAGGCCACAGATGTGGCGATGAAATTCTCCTTACTATGAGAACGGATCACAAAGAATATGAACTTCCCGGTCTATGAAATGACCTTACTACATTTCTTAGCAGAGATTAAAGAAATAACGGTAGGCGGTGTTACCTCTGGTATCCTATACAATTGTCTACCTAAAGTAATAATAAAATTGCAAGGTCTAGACTCATAAAAAACATGTTGCTTCCACAAATATGGTTGTCCTAAAAGAACATCACAAACTTCAAGAGGAGAAATATCACATAATACCTCATCTTTTAAGGGCTTGATTTCATAGGGCAGATGGCACTGTTGGCTCATGCAAAGATCTCTTCCTTGGCGAAGCCAACCAACGGTGTAGGGCTGTAGGTGTGGTATCATCGGTAGGTCCTACTACTTGATGACCTCTATTGAGGCTAGGTTATTCTAACCGCTTCTATCGACAATGAAATGAAGAAGAACCCCCTTTACCCACATCTGTGAGTGAAAGAGGCATTCCCCTTCCTCTGGTTCTTCTGGTTTGATTGGATGGAATTTGGTGGTAGCGACAGTGGCACTGGGTTAGACATTGATAATCCACTTCCCTCCTTCTGGATTTGATTCAGAGTCAAAGTCTTCTTTTGATTCAGAAGATTTCAGCTTGGCCACTAGTGACTTCTTGGAGTGACATTCTTCGGTGTTGTGCCAAGTGATTTTATGGTATTCACACCAATTTCCCGTGTCCTTCTTCAACTTCTCATTACCCTTCTTATGTTGCAGCTTGGACTGGTTGTCTTGAGAGTGGCCATATTTGTGCTGTCCCTTGTTTTGTGGGTTTGGGCCACCTTTTCCCTGCTTCGGCTGTGAGGAGTTTACAAATCCAAACGCTAGTCTCTTCTGGTTAAATTTTTGGTCGATCTTGACAACATATCTATAAGTTGTACCCAATGATGCAATTTCCAAAAAATCCATTTCTGTTTGAATGTATCTATGCAGAAATGCACAATATTTGAGCACCAGATGTCATTCAGAGTCTTTGATACCCAATTTGGTGCGCAGGGTATGGAGAATATTGGTGAAATCTGGTACTGTCTGGTCCCTTTCTTGATGCAGGGTGGTCCATCTTGTGTACTAGTCCTCGTAGCTTCCAACTTGGTAGTACTATTCTTTAATGGAATCCTTGAAGGAATCCCACATGGGGGTGAATTTGAATATTGTAGATTCATATATGGACCTTTTCTTAGAGTAAGTATCCCACCAGTTCTTAACATGGGGGACAATGTTAAGGAGTGAAAAAGTAATATTTTCCCTATCGGAAAAATTGTGGACCGAAAAATACCCTTCTAGTAGATTCAACCATTTATCTACAACATTCACATATATTAGTCCTTCAAATAATGGAATATCAAAATTTACCTGTGCCTTGAAGGGGGTTGCATGGACGCTTGATGAAGATGTATCCCCTGTGGGCAGTCATCGAAGGATCTGTGCAAAGTTGTCCATCACTTCGTTCCTTTGTCGCACAAGGTATTCCTCGAGAAACATTTTAAAATGGTATCCTACTCCATCATATTTATTTTTGTCCCCCATGGGTTGTTGTTAGGCTCGATGCAACCGATCTTACAAAGGCTTGACTAGTTCGAGTCCCAACTTCTTGTACCCAGATCTTTTCAAGGACATGCACGAAGAAAAATAAATGAAGAGAAAACCACTTTGATACCACTAATATGGATTTATGAGCAGAACGAAATGAATAACACACTGAATATAATAACACAAAGAGATGGAGAACAAAAACAGATACTGAGTGAACAATAACTTCTATTGAATAAATTAAATAGGCTAGAACTATAAAACTACAAAACTAAAAACACTTTCTCTAATGGTGGTAGTTATCTCTGAGAAGAGATGTGAATGCTATGCACATCGGTCTGAGAAGAATAATTACAATGAGGCTCCAAATGCCTTTTTAACATTACTCATGAATGCCCAAACCCTAGACATCCAAAAAACTAACCCTAGGAGATGAAACACCAAAATTTATCTGGGCCCTGATGGGTAAGTTGGTACCTAAACTTCTCGGGGTCGTAAATTTTGCATACGGCATTTGTTTTAGGCGTATGATAGCCCATTGGAAAGGTATTTTTGATAACTACACATTATTCCATCAAACTCTAACTTTGTCTATAGTTTGACTGTGGAAATCCAAAAAAACATTGTTTAGGGCCCGAAAATGACCCTGGAAGTACAGAAAGATGTACTAACATGAAAACATCCAAAATAATTCATTTGGATAAGGTGGGTGGCACCAATATCCATCTAGAAGCCGTGGAAGGCTTCAGACATATTTGAATGTGTAGAGCCCACAATTACAAAGAAGTACAAAAGAACATGTTGAACTAAAATTGTCAAGAGGGGTCAGTTGGAACAGGTGGGTGGCCACCAATATCCACCTGGATATGTCCTCCCCCCTTAGGAAGCAATGGTATCCATTGTGTTGAGTTCCCCCATTAGGTCAGGAAACTTCTACTGAATTTGGCCCTGGGTGAGCCACTTTCCTTGGTGTAGGATTTGCCTTGCCTTAACAACCCAATAAATCTGGATCCTCTGCTGACGAGTGCCCTTGAACTATGTGTCCACTATCTAATTAGTGGATTCATGTTCCATATAGTCAGGGTTGAGCTCTATTGGTTTCAATTTCTTTGCGATCTCTGAGGTGTCCAATAATGGTGGAAAATATGGTTGAAGGAGGTCCACATTGAACATTGGATGCAAGCCAAGGAAGGGTGGAGTGTTGAGCTCAAAAGAATTGCTACCCGCATCCTTGGTGACACTATAAGGCCCATAGAAAAGTGGGAGGAGCTTCTGATGGGGCCATGTAAAGTGCTCTTTTGAAAAATGTAACAAGACCTTTTCTCCCACCTGAAACTTATGCGATACCTAATGTTGATCATGGCACTGCTTGTACTTAGCATTGGATTTATGCAAAATATCATGGACTTGTTGATGGATGTGCTGAATCTTCTCAATGAATCTGGTGGCTTTGTCGGCTTCAGATTGCACATGGGAAGAATATGTCTATGTTTTTTCAAGAGGTAGTGGAACATCAATGGGACCCAAGGGTTGGAATCCCAACCCCACCTGAAAGGGGCTAGGGTCGGTGGAGCTATGGAGAGACATGTTGTATCTTTGTTGAACATAGGGAAGACTCTCATTCCATGTATGTGGATGCTTAGAGTTATAGATGTGCAGGATGTGAAAATTCATCAAATTGATGACCTCTGTTTGGCCATCGGTTTGAGGGTGGAAGGAAGTGGATTTACTGAGCTTGGTGTCCAATAGTGACCAGAGACTCAACCAAAATGTGTTGAGGAACATGTTGTCTCAATCGTAGATGATGGTATGTGGTATCCCAAAATGGACCCACACTCGTTCAAAGAAAATCTTGGCAGTATTTGTCACTATGATGCTCTTGTTGTAGGTTGTTAGATTGGCCATATTCAAAAACCGATTAACCACCACCACCACAATTTTCTCCACACCAAAATGTCATGCCATCCGACTGTAATTAGCCTCCCAAATCCACTTTTCATGCTCACTTGCAGGAACACAGAGATGGCCCAGATGGCATAGCATTTTTTCCTAAATGTAAAAATTGGTGACATTCACGCATGTACCCACGATCTGATAGGTGGTGGTGAGGTCCAGATCTTGCTAATAAAGTTGGGGCCACCCAGATGCCTTATGCCCATAGGAATGAAGCACGATGGTGAGTGCATTCACAGGAGCTTGATTGAGGTATATAACGACACAATTTGTGCTCCATGTCTTATACTAGATGTTGAGATGGAACTATTGCAGGTAGGTGGACCACTTCTAATGGTGATCATTATACAACTTCCCCTATGTCTGTATGAACTATAGAGGCTTGTGATCAATGTTGATGATTTCTCCTTTCCCAGAATGTTATGTTTCCATTGATGACAAGATTTTACAATGGAATACATTTCCTTTTCATAGGTGGGGTATTTCCTAACAATATATGAGAGTTTCTCACTATGGTATGCTACCGGATGACTGTGTTGAGTGAGAACTGTGCCTACAACATAGTCAAATGCATCATTCTCAATATCGAATGGTATTTTCAGATCATGTAAGAAGAGTTATGGATATAAGCACAAGCGATAATTCAGATCATCAAATGCTCGTTATTGTGCCTTCCCCCACGTGAACCTTTCCCTGTGACCACCCTTGGTCACTTGGATGAGGGTCCATGCAATATGGGAGATTCCCAACACGAACTATCGGTAGAAGTTGACAAGTCCCAAGAAGCTCTAAAGATCGGTTAGTGTGGTTGGGGCTAGCTAGTGACGGATGTCTTGGATCTTAGTTGGATCCACATGTACCCCATGCTCATCAACAATGTATCCCAATTATTGGACCATGTTCATTCCAAAGGAGCATTTCTCCAAGATGGCATACAACTTGTGCTGCAACAGAGTGCTCAAAACTTATTGAATATGATGCATGTTCTCCTCTCAAGTTCTGTTGAAGATGATGATGTCATCCAAATATACTACCACAAAAGAGTTGGTGAAGGGTCTCAACACATCATCCATCAACCTCATGAAAGTGGTTGGTGCATTTGTTAATCCATAAGATTTGAAAGTTTTCTTCCATATATTAGTTGGCTCGATAGAAACCTAGTGGTAGCCATACTTTAGGTCAATCTTGTTGAAGAACTTCCCCCCCTTGAGTTGTTCAAGAAGGTCATCAATTCAGGGAATCGGGTACCGGTTCCATGCAGAGTCGCCAGGTCCCGTCTTTCTTCTGCACTAGTACAATCGAGATTCTGCAATGGGAGGAGCTATTGGACATACTATCATTGATGTATTGTCATTGATGTCAATAGCCGATGATGCACATGAAGCTCAGAAGTGAAAGTGCATTGCAAAAACGTGATTAGGATTGAAATCCCCATAGGAAATACCGAGACCGTTGGATATGCAAGCGCCAGATCAAGGGAAACAATTGATTGCAGAGCGCGAAGGGAGAATTAAACAACGCATTAATTCCAATCCTGAAATTAGTATAGACCATCATATTATAAGAGAAATGTTGACAATTAAAATCACAATGAGGATTTTCGCCCTCAAAGTATTGCTAAAGCCCTATTATTTAAACTATTCTAATAATATAATAATAGTAGGTGGGACCCCCTTGTAGACTAGAGGCTCAGAGATAGTCATATCACACATTTTATGTTGTTGATTCGATGCTTCTTATAGGGTCCTATATGGTTGACAATGCATTCTTGGCTTCATTTTGACACAGTGACAGGTGGATGATGCATTTTATGGGATGTTTCTACAATTCAAAGCATTATTTTTATGTTATGATTGGCATATATTTACATTTTCTATGTTTAATCATGTCACAAATCAACATGATTTATTACCTAGTCACACATCCATAAGAAATATGTTAGTAATGACATAACCAAAACAAAGAAAATAAACTTATGGAAAAAATCTAAAATCAAAGGATCTATGTTTGAGTTATGTTAAGGATTATATGCATATGAAAAGGTAAAAGAGGTTAGTGTTAGTTCTAACTATTATATGGTGGGTTAGTGGCTATGCGACTTTCATTTGATTTATGTTGGGAACATATAAAATTGCAAGGCATATGGTATGGCATGAAAACTTGGCAAAGGTTAACGTGAATGTTTTGGGTGGTGCATTGGGCAAGGAATATTGTCGCAGATTTCAATGGTTTGAAAATTGATTACATGGTTTAAATGATATGGTGAGTGTTGGTTGTCTTGTACTTTGGAATTGAATAGGATAGGAGATGGAAGCGATGTGTAGTAAATTCATGTCACTCCATACTCCCCCCATCAGGACGTCACCCTAGTATGGTTCTTTGTTGCATTTTGGTCTGTTTGTGGTTAAGTTAAGCATTTTAGGCTTGGGAGGAAAACGCTCGGCCAACTGATCCTTTTAAACTCTCTGTTACAGGTATGGTTCTTTTTCACCCCATCCATGAATTACGCTCTATGTATGAACAAAAAATGGACCATTGATGCTTGGGTTTGTGTTTTCCTGAGAATTGCAACTGTCTAAATGCATGGTTTTTCTCTCTGGAATGACTGTGTAATTGTTCGGATTACAAGCAAAAGAATTGATTTTTGTTTGAGTTGTGCATTCATTGGTTTCTCTATTGGTTAAAATCATGGTGGGTCTGTGTGGATATCAATTGAATGGGTATTATCACTATGTTAAATGGTGGAGGTTTTCAATCTATGTATTATTGTCGATTTCTTCCTCACAGTCATGAGTGTAACCCTATCCAGTCGTGTTTAGACTACCATTTGGTTGTTGTGTATTTCTCATACCAGAGTTGTGGTCATAGATTATTCTCATTATCTTGGCACCAAAGTATCTCATAAGTTGGTCTTAGGGTGGCCATAATGTTGATATATATCGTATGGTTATGGAGTGATATGAGTTATGCCTCGGTGTTATGCATCCTCACTGGCATTGTTGTCAAATGGTTCGTCTCTTAAGAAAATTGACAAAGGTTATATCTCTGTGTGTTTTGGGTAACTATCATTGTTCAGTGGACATTTGTTTCTCCTCTGCAAATGTAAAACACACTATGTGCAAGGTTTTTTATACCATACCCATCGTTGTTTCCTCTGTGGCTAACTGTTGTTCTATTTTCCTAGACCAAGAGTTATAAGGAAACCCTATGGATTTCTATTGTGCTTGTATCGAAAGGGTCTTTTCTTTTGGTTGATATGCCTCTAAGGACCTCCAGTTCTCTATGCTATTGATGACTGAGAACACTCTTGATTGTCTCCTTGTATTTGTTGTGATAGAGCCTGATTTTGAAATCCCCAACTATTCTTGCTCCTGTTAGGCATCTCTTGGTTGTCGAAGATTGGTTTATCAAGTGGAGTGGTTATGAAAGTTTTCATCGAGTACCTATATCGTCTTTCTATGATTAAATTGGTTGAAAGGTTGTGTTTGGGAATGAATAATAATATGCAGTCAAGGGTTGTTATCCTCTCATTATGTTTCCACTCACTGTGTTTTTACAACGTTGTCTTAATTGCAAAATGTAAATGCCTGTATGTTTCACTAGGCCCGATCAGATTATAGCAAATTATGGAATTGGTAACTATGTGTATTTCATTATGTTCACTTTGCATCTATTATGGAATCATCATGCATATTATGAATGGTCGCATTAACAGTGATGAATCTCAGGTTTATGTTGACTGTGGTTCCGTTACAAAAATGTATTGGTTGATATGTTGAAGAATGTATGAAATCGGGCATGTTTTAGAAGTCTCTTAAATTTGGAAAGGGACTTGTGCATATGTTTTAATTGGCCGATCGTGAATTGATAGAAAATGTATGATATTTTTATAGTGATGTATTATGGATAGAGGTGGAGCAATGTTTCTATGTGTTTTATTTTGATTCTTAAAAGGAAAGGAAATAAATTAAAGACCAAGCACTTTCTTAACAGGGATGTTGAATGGAAAGTTGTTTCGATTATGAGTTTGATTGCGTAGATTGTTCTAATTGAGAAGTTTTGAGAAATTTAAATGTTGTGACAACAAACAATTTGATAGATAGTGATTGTTGATATGGTGTTGGTATTTTTTGTATTGAGTTTAGTACAAAGTTATGTTACTTGATTGGTTTTATGAACAATATTCATTATTTCCCTGCCATTCTCTCACTTTATGCACATTACAAATCCCCCCACCTTACCAGATTCACTATTCACTCCCTGTTCTTAAAATTAAAATATAGTTAAATGAAGACTCTGTATTATAGTAGTTGAAGGATGGCACATGGATGAGTTACAGTTTATATGTTTTGTTATTGTAATACATTTGATTGTTTGATGATTTGTTGAGTAGTAATCATGATCTACCCCCCTTCAGTTTACCACTTTTCTCTCAATACAATCCCTCATATATCCCAGAACCCTTATTCACCCCCCGCTCATTGACAAGTATTAAACAATTTTTATGGATTGGATTGCATGAGTCTAATGTGTTGTTGAGCCAAACTTTGTTTCATATTTAAAGAGATGTCATGTAAGGTTTGTTGAAGAAACTAGTTGCTAATAAATAATGCAAAAATGAATGAGCTTCTTCCATAGAGGAAGCCATGGCTAGGGTAATAAGGGAAGATGAAATTGGAACATGGGCCCTAGAAGGCCAAGATTTTCTATACATTTTGATGCAGACCCATAAGAGTTGAACCAACTATTCGAAGATGGATTTTTTAACTGGATTGAATAAGGAGTGGTCCAACCTATGCTAGAAAGGCCTCCTTTACAATCCCCACATGTCCCTGGTATCCCAGTTCCCCCTAATGTCTCATTACATGTTAAGAACCAATGACTGAATACAAAAGAACCACAACAAATATACAAGAACAATATGCAAAATATCCTTTATTACTGTCAAACCCTTGAGGTAGGGCAACACCATATAATGGATCCTATTATAGAAGGGATCCTCTCCTGTTCACTTGCCTCTTCGAGGGGGCATCCTCCTATTGAGCTACTACTCCAAATACAATATTTCTCTTCATATCTCTTTACATTGCTTGAACCCCTTTATATAGTGCTACCATCACCTAAGAACATTCTAGAGGAGGAATCTTCTAGAAGTAGAACCTTCTAAGAAGTCCTCTTACATTTATTATAT
>JZKD02S0629758.1:52349-75119 GCA_000966675.3 Picea glauca | reverse complement strand
CCTTACATTACAACTTGAAGTCCTTGAAAATGACATATGGAAAAATATATTCCACTCGACAGTGTCCCAACATCGTGGCTGGCCCAATTTGTCTCTACCTTCTCCTCCTCCACAAGTTAACCGAATTTTCCAAGCTGCCCCTTCACACTCACCAGTGCAGTCTTCCCAAACAAGCAAGAGATTAAAAACCGAAGCTCACCATTCACCTGATAAAGGAAAATTTGTTGTTTCCCCCTCCTCTCCCTCAAATGACTCTGCCAAATCAGTTTCATCCTGCATGCTTTTTAGAGATGATTGCTGTCATGTTATTAGTGAGATCAGGCCTAAAGGCTCCACACACCCTAAGGAAAATTCAGAGAAATAAAAGGGAGACAATAACAACAAGGGGAAAATTGCCTCCCAGAGTGGCAAATATGGTTTTTGAGTGTTTTTATTTATTGATTGTTGAGAACAGTTGACTTCTGAAGTTTTTGGACATCACACTATTTTTTGGATATGTTGGATATTATATTTTTTGGATATGGTTTCAAATATCATTGATATTAATTTTCAAATTATGAGAGTGATGATGGGTCCACAAGGAGGGATGTGTTTGATTGATTAACTAGTTTTGTTTATGTTTGTTAAAGAAAGTAAAGGGAGTCATAAGGGGTCCCACCTACTAGTTATTATTTATTAAAGACCCTTATTATTATTTTATTAATTTCCTCCCTAAACTAAAAGTTGGTTGAGTTTTAGTTAAATTAAATAAAGAGATAGTTTAACTACTTCAACTAATTCTGATTTCTTAAAGGCAAAAAGAGAAGGAGGAACAAGGGGAGAATAGAAGGAGAAAACATACTAAGGTCTGCTCTTGAGTTTTATTGAGATAGTTCAGTTTTCATTCATTATTTAATTCATTGAAAGCCTCATTCTCTTTTATGATAGTAGGGTCCTATTGTAGAAAACAAGATTCAAGGCTGAATTACATCATTCAGACACTTGTTTTTCAGAGGTGTTGATCTATCTTTGATAGTCTATGTGGACTTGTCTTTTTTTGAATTAAATTTCATGACTGATAAAGGATATTGTGCAGAGTCGAGTGGGAAACAATCTGTGGCAAGCTAATCCAGCTTTTAAAGTTCATTTTTTTACTTTCTGTCAGAATTCCTTTTGTATGGTTTTCATCGGGGACATCTAAGTTTGACTTTGGTCCAAACTTCCTCAGGGAATTTTGTAAAGAGAACGATTATTTTGATAAATTGGAATGAAATAAGCAATTGCTTTATGTCTCATATGTGTTAATTATTGACTTGGTATTTTTACTTCTCTCTCTACATTTATTTCTGCATCTGTTATATTCATAAAATTACATAAACATTGAATTTTTAAGCAATCTTTCATTTATAAAAAAATAGCCTAAGCTCTTGTAACCAATAATTGTGGATTAGAAAACAATGTTTGAGGCTATAAACATAGGGTGATATTCCCGTGTATCTTTCTTTAGCCAAGTAAGATCTGAAAATGATTGAGTAAGATTATTTCATATCTTTTCCTCAACATTTATTTGGCGACCATATTGGGGAGATCTTGCATATCTTTCTGGTTGATTTTTATGCTTGATTATCATCGAATATATCTATTTTTCTAAAATTGATTCTTTGACTGTTTCATTTCTTAATTACTGTACTTGTTGCAAGGTAGCCTAATATTGAGCCAAGTTTTCAAGATCAGACCATCATGGCTTTAAGCTTGCTTAACACCATTTTAGACACTGCTAATACCTGGGCTGATCTTAATCATTCATGGGAAGCAATTGAGCAAGACATAAGTGCCGAATAACATTAGGAAGCTAGACATAAATATCTTAGGAATCAAACATAACTTTGTTTTTTCTTCAGCTTTGATCTTCTTTTGATGTCATTAGATCCTCGTGTTTCTAGGAGAAGAAGAGGCTTATCACATGAAATTAATCCTATTGCTGAAATAGGAAGAAGGAACATTGTGTTATCAACCCAACAAAGTTCTCTAAGGAGAACCTTGTTTGATTCATCCAGAGGTGATGGAACTACCCAGAACTGGAGAGAGTTGATGGAACGTCTCTTCATCATGCATGAAACGTCAAGTTTGAAGGATTATAATTACTCATTAGCCGCCAAAAATATAGGAAGTGGTCAATGATTACTTGGTAAGAGGTGTTTTAGTTTCATTATGAATATTGATGTGATTTACTTAACCCTAAACCCTCTCTATCTTACACTTGTCTTAAAATCTAGGATTTGAGATCTGCAGGATTAATTAAATTATTCCAAATTCAGCGCCAACAAAATCACGTGGCTATTTATAACTTTCTACCCTTCAGGATTGATTTGCTAATCATTACCATTTCAAATCCTCATTTTCTTTCAAATCCCTCAAAGTTAGGGCCAGCTTGTAAACTTTCCTCATATTTTGCCTCTGTCGTAGCTGAGCAATAACCTTCCCCCATCTATGTTGTGTGGTCTTCCCCAAGCTTGAGTTTTCATTTGCAGGTGTACAGGAGCAGTTTACCAGATGAGGAGAGGAGAATATTCTCTTAGGAAAGAGCTAAATGACATATGCTACCTAGAGTCACATCCAAAAGTATGCCAGCTATTCAAATATGTAGGGTGTTACAGGTTTTGTGAAAAGTTGGAGAGCTCTCACCAACAGGTAGCAGAGGCTATTTCTCTAACTTTCGATGGGAGAAAATCTGTCATTGGCCAAGATGAATTCATAGTATATGAAGCTCTCATAGCAGAGGTGATGGAACTACCCAGAACTGGAGAGAGTTGGTTTAGGACTACAGTCACCAAGGATATGGAGTTTAGGTCCTATCTCAAACCAGAGAAATACATTAATTTGGAAGAAATACATTCCCATGTCTTTTCTTGAGGATAAATGGCAGAACTTGTTAAAATCCATCCTTGTTTATATAACCTGTGAAGGTAGATACTGCAGGGTAATGATCTATCATTTCAAATTGATGAACCACTTCATTGGCAAAACTCCTTTGAAATTTCCTTGGAGAAAATGGTCTACCAAGTTCAAGCAAAACCAAGTAAAGTTAAGGGAAGGCTTTTTCATCATGGCCTACCAAGTTCAAGCAAAACCAAGTAAAGTTAAGGGAAGGCTTTTTCATCATGGCCTAATCACATTCATGGTTTGTGAGCTGTTGAAGAGAAGGAACAGAAAATGGGATCATTTCCTCTTTTGGAATGAATTTGAGATAGACCTTCAACCAGAAGATAAGGATAAGCCTTCTTCAAAGAAGTCTTCTACTCCTAGAAGTGGAAAGAGGAAGATGAGAGCCATCTCTCTAGTTGCAATTGATCAAACCTCTCCATGTTCTAAGCCTAGGAAAGATAAGAATAAATTAGATTTCAATCATGATACAGGGAAAGCAAAATCTCCTCCAAGAGATAAAAACATCCTAAATCTCCCCTACATAGACTCTGAGGATGAAGAACAACATGTTGCAACAGAGCATGAGGAAGCTGTGGTAGAGAAAGGTCTTCTAGAAGCAGTTCTAGCAGGAGAGCCAGTGATAGAGCATGAAGACTTGCTTTTACAAGTACCTAAGGGAGATCAATACCAGCAAGTTGTTGAAGCATCAACCAACAAACCAAAGAAGTCTTCATCACAAAAGATAAATCAACTTCTCAGGAAAGTATATGAACTTGAAATTCTTGAAAGAGAAGTCAAGAGAAGGAATACAAATTTAGTAGAAAGGAATGTTGAATTGTATGATTCTTTCCATATACTTGCTAAGATGTATGTCAAGCTAGAGAAGAAAAACAAACAACTAATTCAAGAAAACCAGAAGGAATATAAGGTTGCTAGGTGTTCAAATATTAAACTCATGCTTCAAAAGCCAAATCCTATAGTTCACTTAGACCTGGAGGACCTAGCAGCGGCTCCAGAGAACCTTTCTCAAACTACAGAGACTCTAGAGGAGCAGTCCTGAAGTTCTTAAAGCACAGAGGTAACACATTTTTTACAATTTTGTGAACTGTTTTTAAGATAGGCTTTTCAGTGGCTTAGGCAGAAATTTCATTGTTCATTAGCCATTGAAAGCAGAGCTTTCGGTGGAATACAGTCTCAAATTTTAACTCTTCTAGCCACCGAAAGTTACAGACAGGGCAGAGAGGTTGGATTTTCGCCCAGATCCAAGTTTTTCTTAATCAGATGCCTCGAGGATGGTTTCAAAAGATGGATAATAATTAAACACATCAGATTTAAGGTTTTGTTTTGATATTTGAGGTGTTTAGCAAGGTGGCAATGTGGAATTAGCTACCTATTTTGTGGGTACAGAAACAATTTTTGCCAGAAATAGCAGATTCGACTTATCTTATCTTCTATGGATACTCAATAGCCTTGGAAGGCTTTCTACACTTGTCAAAGTTTTGAAGGGTATGAATATCATCAAGGATGATGAGATTGACCTAGTTTTTAGCATCTCTTCCTATTTTATTGTACTAGATTTTGACTTACTATTTCAGGTAAATCTGATCCAACTTTTTCGAATCTAGATTTCTCATGTAAAGGCTCTAAAGCCAAAAACTTTTGAGGAATATGGGTTCGATTTTGGATACTATATTATTGTATTTTGTGTTGAGACACTTTCTTTAATATATGAGACTTGCAAGCTTCTTTCATTGATGTTATCAGATTCCTTCTTTCTTATCTGTCTATGTTTATGAGTGAATGCCATTCTCTATCTATGCTCATATAATCCATAGGTGACTGTCATCTCATTATTTTATAATTTGGCAAAGGATCATAAGCTATTGTACTAGTTTCTAGACCCATCATACCTATTGTTTTATATATGTGTGATTTGGTTTATGTGATTAGATTCTGTTCTATTTGATACACAATCTATCTGATAATAGCTCTTGAAGGCCTTGTAATGTTGAATATACCTAGACTGTCTTGAGTGTAAGATTCAGTGAGTTAGTTATCCATATTGATCCAATTATATATTAAACATTGAGAAAATAGTTAAGTTACCAAGCATCTTCAAGCTACAACCTAGAAGAGTTTCTTGGAGTCATAACAAATTGGCATCATTGCTAGGGAATGAAGATTGAAGCTCAACTTCCTTGGGAAATGACATAGATCGAAATTTGATGATAGACAAAGTGTGGACACTATTTTGGTTGTAATCATCTATTTGGCGACTCAATTGGAACGAAGTGGCTCCAAGAAGGGCTCATACCAGAGGAAATCAAGAAAGGCCACCAAAAACACCAGTTTTAGACCCTGAGAAGATCATCAGAAGTGGAAGAGCACTGCAAAGACAAACTTCCAGATATGCAAGAGCATATAGACCAAGTATTTCAAGAAGCACTTCTTCATTTATATCTAGAAAACCTCTTGTTGAATCCACTTCTGCTGAAACTTCTAGTTCTCAAAAAATTGTAATTGAGTCAAAAAGCTTGAAGGGTGATGAGCCTTCAATTTATTCTAATGTTATAGATCCCATTTTTGAGCATATCACTATATATGACTTAGGAAAAAAAGTTGTAGAATCTATCCAAGAAGAGGACTCTTCCTCTTCCTTGAATTCTTCACAAACTGAGCCTGAATTTTTTTTTTTCTATACCCATACCAGTTTGCCTGTTCTTGAAGATATTTTACAAGACCTTTTCTCTAAGGGTGAGGAAAACTTGGCCTTGCTGCTTGGCCAGTTTTACAGAGTTTCTTATTTTCCACCTTGTTCATATTTTGAAGAAACCACATTCCAAGGTAGTCATTCTACCAGTGCTTCCACTTCATTCCTCAGTGAAGTAAAACCACCATCATTGTCCATAGTCCCACCTGTCCCATATCATTCATCATCTATAGAAACATCTTCCTCTGCATCAACCCCTAAGATTTCCATGGCTGCTCCTTTGACAAAAATGGAACAGATCTTAGCAAATAGGTATGCTCCTCTCGTTTTTCCCAATCCCTTGTCAGCCATGCCAACAAGAGATTATCAGAAGTACATGCCCAAGTTTACTGGATCTGGAGATTATACTGCTGAAGAGCACATAGAGGCTTTCTATGCCTATGCTCAGAACATTAACATTTCTAAGAAAGATGTTTGGACTGTAGTATTTGTGTAGATCTTGGATGGTCAAGCTAGGAAGTGGTTCAAGGAACTGCCAGCTAATTCAGTGGCATGTATTGAGAAATTAGATGAAGTGTTTTTGAAACATTGGAGAGAAAGAAGAGACCTTTTGTATTATATTACTGAATTTGGAAATCTAAAAATAGAAAATGGAAAATTTGTATCAAACTTAACCAAAAGATTCAATAAGATGTTTGGCAAGATCCCTGCAGAGATCAAGGCAACTGACACATCAAAAAATATTACTTACTCTTCTACCTTTGATCCAGAATTCTGCTTGATCCTTAGATAAATAAGGTCAGCCACACTTGCCTTAATGCAAGATGTTGCTCTTGAGGTTGAATCTAACATTGTGGCGTCCTAGAAACTTAAAGGTAATTTTGAGAGAAAGAAGTCATCTGTTGATCCTCCTTCTTATTCAAATACCAAAATGGAAAAAATGGCCAAGATGTTGGATAGCTTGACCTTGGAGATGTCAAAACTGAAAATTTAGGGTCAACAACCAGCAAGAGGTAAATAGCCTAATGCCTATGCTCCCAGGAATCCTAATGCATTCCCTCACAGAAGAAACAACCAGCAGGTCCATATCCTTCAGAGAGACACGAATGCAGCTGAAGACCAAAGGATCGGGGCCCCTTTCCAAAATGCTATGTTGGAAGAAGAGCAAGAGCTATCTCATGGTGAAGTTGAAGAAGAAGATGGCATCAATTGCTTGGAGGATGATGTTGATTCCTCTTTCTTGACACAAACATATTATGAGGAGGCCCTCATGAATGAGAAGATTAATGAGACAATCATTGAAGGATATTTTTATTAGACAGATGATCAACGAGGTTATAATTTAAGATCCAAGATTGTTGCTTCAAAGCCATTGCTTGCTGCCCTCGGAAAGAAGAAAGATGATGCTACCAAGCAGCCTGCTGCTCCTGCAAAGCAGATGCCTACTCCTGCAAAACAACAGCGGAAGCCATTGCAGCCCCAAGCTAAGGATCAGGTGTCCCTCAGAGTTCCCTCTAACGAGGTAATAACTTCCGACAAAATATCCTATTCATTTAATTTCAAATCAGAAATTCAGAAGGTAAAAATACCTATGCCATTGACTGAACTCATGAAGAATAATATATTCAAGTCTGCTATCCTGAAATCCCTTCAACCAAAGACTCCCATAGCTGCTGATTATGTAAACCTTCAAGATGATAAGACCACAGTGACTATAGGACCTATGGTTGAGAACTGAGATGATTCTTGTCCACCCTTCTACATATCCCCGAATATCCATGACAAGATCCTTTACAATTACTTGCTTGACTCGGGAGCATCACACAATCTTATGCCTAAAGCAGTGATGGATGAGCTTGGGCTTGGCATCACAAAACCTTACCATGATCTGTTCTCTTTCGAATCTAGGAAAGTCAGATGCCTTGGCCTCATAAAATACCTTGTCATAAACCTTGCCCAGATACCAATGAGAAGCATGGTAATGGACATTGTAGTGGCTAATATCCCACCCAAGTTTGGTCTCCTCTTGTCACGTTCATGGAGAAAAAGGCTAGATGGTACCCTGCAGATGGATATTTCTTATGCCACAGTCCCGGTGTTTGGAGGAGAGGTAAAGAGACTTTACAGAGAGAACCAACTTGCCTACATCATTAGTGATGAGAAGAGTTGTGTAAACCATCCCATCTATGCATTGGACATGGACTTTGGGGCATGCATTCTGCAAATAGATGACTCTCAGCCAGCTCCTTTGTAGCTCACAAAGCCTACTTATCAACATTTTGATGGAAAGAGTACTCATGTCTGGAGCATGTTCTTTGATGGTGCCAGTACCAAAGACTCAGCAGGTGCAGGTGTAGTTTTGATTTCTCCTTCAAAGGGGGCTATTCATTTGTCTTATAAACTTGATTTAAAGACTACTAACAATATAGCAGAGTATGAGGCTTTGTTGTTGGGATTAAATTCTGCCAAGGGGATGGGAATCAAAGGTATAAAGGTGTTTGGAGATGCAGATCTCATCATACAACAAGTGAACAATACTTTCCAAGCAAAACATGTCAGGTTGAAAGCTTACAAAGATGAGGTATTGAAATTCGGGGACTCTTTTTCCGTTTTTGATATTTCTTATATACCCAGAGCTATGAACCACCTAACTGATTCCCTTGTTGTCTCGGCCAGTATGTTCATTCCTCCCATGCTTCCTAGACTAAACTATGAAATCCAAGTCAAATACAGGCCATCCCTACTTGACAATGTCAAGTATTGGAAAGTCTTTGAGTATGATGATTAACTTAGTAGATTTCTCCAGGTCGTAGATGAATTTTCTGATATGCATATTGACCAGGAAAATCAAAATGTAGAGGAATCCAAAAATCCTAAGTTGAAGAGAAAAATGGGTCAACACGATATTGTTCAACTGCCCAACAATCATATACGTCGGGGTTTGGTGCCTCTTGAAAAGCTTTGTGACCAAAATGATGTCCCCTACAAACCTAGTAAGAAGGAGAAGGATCCTTTTGTCCATGAGCACAATATAGGAAGCTAGAGTCATCCTAAATTCATAAATCTGTCCACTGAGTTAATTGTTGATCAGAGGTCAGAATATTGCAGTCTTATGAAGGAATTTTCTGATGTATTCGCCTGGGAATACAATGATATGAAAACCTATGATACTGCTGTCATTCAACATAATATTCCCCTGGAGAAAGGTGCCATCCCATTCAAATAGAAATTGAGACCTATCAATCCTCTCTTATTTCCTGTAATTGAAAAAGAAATAAAAAATATCCTTGATGCCAAAATCATAATTCCACTTAGATACTCTAAATGGGTTGCAAACCTAGTGATAGTGAGGAAGAAAACTGGCAAGATCAGGTTATGCATTGATTTTAGAAACTTGAATAATTGTTGCAAGAAAGACAACTATCCCCTGCGCAAGATGGAGCATTTGCTGCAGAGAGTTTCAGGAGCCAGTGTCATGTCTTTCCTAGATGGATTCTCAGGATATAACCAGGTTTTTGTGCACCCTAATGGACGAGAGAAAACTTCCTTTACTACTTCTTGGGGTACCTTCAGGTATGCCAAGATGCCATTCGGGCTAATGAATGTTAGGGCCACCTTTCAGAGGGCCATGGACATAGTCTTTGTGGGAGAGAAGGACAAGTTTTTCCTCATCTATCTTAATGATATCACAGTATATTCCAGCAGCCATGAAGAGCATCTAAATCATCTCAAAAGAGTATTTTTGAAATGTAGATAGTCCGGGCTTTCGCTAAACCCAAAAATGTCTCAATTTTCTCTCAAGGAGGGTAAGCTCCTAGGCCACATTGTTTCAGCAGAGGGAGTGAAAATTGATTCATCTCAGGTTGAAGCAATTTAGAAGTTGTCCATACCAAGGTCAAAGAAGGATATCCAATCCCTACTCGGTAAGATCAATTTTGTCAGAAGGTTTATTCCTAATTTTGCTGAGTTAGTGAAACATATAACCTCTATGCTAAAAAAGGGATCTAATATCAAATGGACAGATAGTGCAAGAAGTTCATTCCAAGATATCAAGAAAGCTATCATGGAATATCCTACTCTAATTAGTCAATATTACACCAAGAACTTTTATATTTTCTCTTTTTCTTCCTATGACACAGTGGCAGTAGTCTTGTTACAAAAATATGATGAAAGTCTTGATCACCCAGTGGTTTTCTTCAGCAAATCACTCAGGGATGTTGAACTAAGGTATGATCCTATAGAAAAACAAGCGTATGCTCTCATTAAGTCATTAAATTTTTTTAGAATTTATATCCTCCATGCAAAGATTTTTGCCTATGTTCCTTCAGCCTCTGTGAAGGATGTCTTGACCCAGCCTGATGTTGATGGAAAGAGAGCCAAATGGATTGCAAAGTTGATTGAGTTTGACATAGAAGTGAAGCCCACTAAGCTGGTAAAAGGCCAAGGCCTTGCGGGGCTCATGACAGAAGAGAACTGCAATCTTTTAGGCATACATTTAATTTTGGTAAGTTCAACTAGCTTGCAGACAGAGGTAGTAGCAGAAGAGCAGCATGACAACCAACAGGTGGCTAAGAATTTATCTTCATGTGAGTGGTATTCAAGTATTTTTCTTTTTTTGTAGAAGTTAGAGGTTCCTCCTGAACTTAGCATGACTCAAGCTCGAGCTCTTAAGCTCAGAGCAAATAAATTCTGCATAAATGATAATCTTTTGTATTGGAAAGATCCTTCTGGTTTAATGTTGAGATGTTTGGACAAAGAAAAGTCGGATGAAGTCATGCATAAGATCCATTCAAGTATTTTTGAAGGCCATCATTACTGGAAGACCACAACTCATAAGATCCTAAGGGCTGGGTACTATTGGCCTTTTCTTTTTTCAGATGTGTGTGCCTTTGTGAAATCTTGTGATAAGTGCCAAAGATTCACAGGGAAGCAACAACTCAAATCTCTGCCCCTGAGACCTATTGTAGTGAATGGTCCCTTTCAGCAGTGGGTCAACATACGTGGATCCTGGTAGCCACTAACTATTTTACCAAGTGGATAGAGGCAATCCCCACTAGAAATGCCACTCATCAAGTCATCATGAAGTTTCTCTATGAAAACATCCTGGTCAGATTTGGCTGCCCAAAAAGGCTAGTGACAGATAATGCAGTATCCTTTAAAGATGATGCATTGGTTGACATGTGTGAGTCAATGGTCATTCAATTGGTACACTCTACCTCCTACTACCCTCAAGGCAATGGCCTTGTTGAGTCATCCAATGAGAGTCTAGTCAGAATCATCAGAAAGTTGTTGGAGGAGAATCAAAAGAGCTTGGATTCTAAACTAAAGTTTGCTTTTTGGGCTGACAGAGTGACCAACAAGAAATATATAGGGACTTCTCCTTTCAAACTGGTTTATGGCACTACTTCCATCCCCATTCCGCTAGTTCTACTAGTGGCTAAGTTCTTTCAGGAAGAACAAACTGAATCAAATGACATGGTGGGAAGAATGCTTGACTTGGTAGAATTGTAGCAAGTCAGAGAACAGTTGGTGGACAAATAAAAATCTCATCAAAAGATGATCAAGGATACTTTTGACAGAAAATAAAAGGTGGACAACTTTCAGGTTGGTGACTGGGTTCTGAAATGGGATGCTCTTAGACAAGATAAAGGCAAGCATGGCAAGTTTGACTCTTTGTGGACTGGTCCTTTCGTGATAACTCAGGTACAACATAACAACACTTTCATTCTGCAATGTCTGGAGGGTGAAGAAATGTTTGGTGACCCAGTCAATGGGCATTTTCTGAAACTCTATTTTATCTAAGGCTTCAAATCCTTGCCATTGTAAATTTTGTTTTCAGTTTTTGTCTTTTGCAAAATAACTCCATGCCCAATGGAAACACTAGTAGATAGGTTTGAATTTTTGTTTTACAGGAAAGGAATTAGTTCTGTGGTTCTTGAAACCTCATAGGGAGGCTTTCACCCCCAATAGGAGCCAGTGTTGTCTCCTCAAATAAATTAGTCAAGTTGTTTTATTTTAGGTGATAGGATGTCATTCAAAAATACATTTCTAAATTTTTTAAGGCTCATTTTTTAGAGCTTTATGGATGTAATAAAGTTTGAAAAACATTTGGTTTCGTTTTCATTTCAAAAAAGTCAAATATCAAGTTTCGGTGGCTTAGGAGGACTGTTCAAATTTTCATTATCCACCAAAAGCCTTAGCTTTTGGAAGCTAAAACGCGAAATTCGGGGCTACTCTAGCCACCGAAAGTGGAGGAGCTTGGAAAATGCTAGCACGTCTCTTCATCATGCATGAAACGTCAAGTTTGAAGGATTATAATTACTCATTAGCCACCGAAAACATAGGAAGTGGTAAATGATTACTTGGTAAGAGGTTTTTTAGTTTCATTATGAATATTGATGTGATTTACTTAACCCTAAACCCTCTCTATCTTACACCTGTCCTAAAATCTAGGATTTGAGATCTGTGTGATTAATTAAATTATTCCAAATTCAGTGCCAACAAAATCACGTGGCTATTTGTACCTTTATACCCTTCGAGATTGATCTGATAATCATTACCATTTCAAATCCTCATTTGCCTTCAAATCCCTCAAAGTCAGGGCCATCTTGTAAACTTTTCTCATATTTCGCCTCTGTTGTAGTTGAGCCATAACCTTCCCCCATTTGTGCTATGTGCTCTTCCCCAAGCTCGAGTTTTCATTTGCAGGTGTACAGGAGCAGTTTACCAAATGAGGAGAGGAGAAGCTACTCTCATGAAAGAGATAAATGACATACGCTACCTAGAGTCGCATCCAAAAGTATGTCAGCTATTCAAAAACGTAGGGTGTTACAGGTTTTGTGAAAAGTTGTAGAGCTCTCACCAACAGGTAGTAGAGGCTTTTTCTCTGACTTTTGATGGGAGAAAAGATGTCATTGGCCAATATGAATTCATAGTAGATGAAGATTTCATAGAAAAGGTGATGAAACTACCCAAAACTGGAGAGAGTTGGTTTAAGACTACAGTCACCAAGGATATGGAGTTTAGGTCCTATCTCAAACTAGAGCATAAAAGTTTAATTTGGAAGAAAGACATTCCCATGTCTTTTCTTGAGGATAAATGGAAGAACTTGTTAAAATCCATCCTTGTTTATATAACCTGTGAAGGTAGATATTGCAGGGTAATGATCTATCATTTCAAACTGATGAACCACTTCACTGGAAAAAATACTTTGAACTTGCCTTATTACCTCTACAAGAGCTGGGAGAAAATGACCTACCAAGTTCAAGCAAAACCAAGTAAATTTAAGGGTAGGGTTTTTCATCATGGCCTAATCACACTCATGGTTTGTGAGTTGTTGAAGAGAAGGAACAGGAAACATGATCATTTCCTGTTTTGGAATGATTTTGAGATAGACCTTTAGCCAGAAGATAAGGAGAAGCCTTCTTCAAAGAATTCTTCTACTCCTAGAAGTGGAAAGAGGAAGAGGAGAGCCATCTCTCTAGTTGCAGTTGATCAACCCTCTCCATATTCTAAGCCTGGGAAAGCTAAGAATAAATTGGATTTCAATCATGATACAGGGAAAGCAGAATCTCCTCCAAGAGATAAAAACATCCTAAATCTCCCCTACACAAACTCTGAGGATGAAGAACAACCTATTGCAACAGAGCATGAGGAAGCTGTGGCAGAGCAAGGTCTTCTAGAAGTAGTTCCAGCAGGAGAGCCGGTGACAAAGCATGAAGACTTGCTTTGACAAGTACCTAAGGGAGATCAAGACCAACAAGTTGTTGAAACATTAACCAGCAAACCAAAGAAGTCTTCATAACAAAATATAAATCAACTTCTCAGGCAAGTATATGAACTTAAAATTATTGAAAGAGAAATCAAGAGAAGGAATAAAAATTTAGTAGAAAGGAATGTTGAGTTGTATGATTCTTTCCATATACTTGCTAAGATGTATGTCAAGCCAGAGAAGAAACACAACAAACTAATTCAAGAAAACCAGCAGGCATATAAGGTTGCTAGGTGTTCAAAGATTAAACTCATCATTCAAAAACCAAAGCCTATAGTTCACTCAGGCCTGGAGGACCTAGTAGTGGCCACAAAGAACCTTTCTCAGACTACAGAGACTCTAGAGGAGCAACCCTGAAGTTCTTAAAGCACAGAGGTAACACATTTTTACAATTTTGTGATCTATTTTTAAGACAGAATTTGTGGTGGCTTAGGCGAACATTTCATTGTTCATTAGCCACTGAAATCAGAGCTTTCAGTGGCATACAGTCTCAGATTTTAACTCTTCTAGCCACCAAAAGTTAGAGACAGGGCAGTGAGGTTGTATTTTTGCCCAGATCCAAGGTTTTCTTAATCAGATGCCTCGAGGATGGTTTCAAAAGATGGATAATAATTAAACACATCAGATTTAAGGTTTTGTTTTGATATTTGAGGTGTTTAGCAAGGTGGCAATGTGGAATTAGCTACCTATTTTGTGGGTACAAAAATAGTTTTTGCTAGAAATAGCAGATTTGACTTATCTTATCTTCTATGGATACTCAACAGCTTTGGAAGGCTTTCTACACTTGTCAAAGTTTTGAAGGATATGAAGATCATCAAGGATGAGGAGATTGACCTAGTTTTTAGCATCTCTTCCTATTTTTTGTACTAGATTTTGACTTACTATTTCAAGTAAATCTGATCCAACTTTTTAGGATCTAGATTTCTCATGTAAAGGCTATAAAGCCATAAAATTTTGAGGAATATGGGTTCGATTTTGGATACTAGATTATTGTATTTTGTGTCAAGACACTTTCTTTAATATATGAGACTTGCAAGCTTCTTTCATTGATGTTATCAGATTCCTTCTTTCTTATCTTTCTATGTTTATGAGTGAATGCCATTCTCTGTCTATCCTCACATAATCCATAGGTGATTGTCATCTCACTATTTGATTATTTGGCAAAGGATCATAAGCTATTGTACTAGTTTCTTGACCCATCATACCTATTGTTTTAAATATGTGTGATCTAGTTTATGTGATTATATTTTGTTCTATTTGATACACAACCTATCTGATAATAGCTCTTGAAGGCCTTGTAATGTTGAATATACCTAGACTGTCTTGAGTGTAAGATTCAATGAGTTAGCTATCCATATTGATCCAGTTATATATTCAACATTGAGAAAATAGTTAAGTTACTGGGCATCTTCGAGCTACAACCTAGAAGAGTTTCCTGGAGTGATAATAGGTTAGTTTGAACAAATAAAGACTTGTGGTTTTGGCTCAATTTTGGCCCACACATAGAGTTTAAGCCTAGTTTCATTCTATGGTTTGTGGTTTCGACTCACCTCTTGAATTGAAATCAAACATAACCCACCCCATGATCCAAATAACTTTACACATAACTCCATCCACTCATACTCTTTATCCTTTCCATGTTGTCCATATGTCCGTTAAAGGGGGTCAAATCAAATTTTGAAAAAGGTGATGCCAACTCACTAGGTGTTTCTGTAGCACACCTTTGTCGTATGATCATTGTCATATTTCATCATAATCAGATGAGGTCATGATTGACCTTGTTTTCAATGCCCTTTTCATTAAAAGAGAATTTTAAGATTTGGTCATTTATGAGCTTTCTAATGGTTTAAGCATTTGAATTTTCTCTCAAGCTCGACACTGCTGAAATCACTAGTTCAGACAAGCTATAGACTTCTCTACAGGATCAACTGTCAAAGCTAAATTGGAGGATGAGGTGGGCGTAGTAGTTTCCTAACTTGTTGCATCCTCCATTACCAATCACAATCTCTAGGTATTCTATGAGTCCTCTCAATTGCATGGAAAATTCTTGAGACACTGCTACCTTAGATTTTGGTAGTGCCTGACGTTGCAGAGTACTTCCTCTCTCATCCATTTGCATCTATAGATTTTCTCCCACAAACTTCATAGTCATTTGCCACCTAAATTTCACCTGTTCTAGAGGTCAATCCATTTTTCTTCTGAAGCTTGAGTACTCGTTCATTCACTTGGCCCTTGTGTGCATATTGCACCTCATAAATTCATTAAAACTACACTACACATCCCATGTTTCATGCACTAATTTTTACTTGGATTGGTCAGTGTTATCTTTTGTATTCAAAGAACCATGCACTAGCCTCTTCTTTTAAGTGTATTGTCATTCATTCATATTAAGCTCTGCTGGCAGTGATTGGAAGAAGTCCCCAACCTTCCAAAGATTTCATGACCATGGTGTGGTGATATAAAATTGAACAGTGCATCCCTGCCTTAACTCAAAATTTCTTTCTCTCAATTTTAAAGAAAGACCATCAAACCAGTCTATTGTTAATTCAAGGTGAGTTGGAGGAAAATACTTGAGAGAGAGCAACCATTAGTTACTTTTATTTTGCATTTGATCTGCATCTGTTTTTTTCTTTTACCCCTCACTACATCACAACCTTTGATCCCCTGTTTATATCCATGGACATACCTCAAAGGAAGAATTCTCACAAGGGAGGGAGTGTGGTTAGGACTGAACCCTCTGACATGCACCTATTTGATGTTGAACCAATGGTCAGGGAGGTTTTCCAAAGGGTTGGTTTCCTCTCTTTTTTCCAAAACATGTAGAGGGGACACCTTGAAGTAGCAAGGCAATATGCATTACATTTTGATGGCATTAAGACTAAGGTGGGAAACCTTGAGTTTGGGGTATCCGAAGACTCTATTGCAGCAACCACTGGGATTCCTAATATTGGTGAGATGTGGTTTAAATCCATTATCCTAAATGATTCCTTCTCCAAGGAATTCCTTAATCCAGACTATCAGACAGACAATTTTTCAAAGGGAGTGCCTAGAAGCCACCTAGTTGAAGGTTTTGATAAAATGTTGAAGATCATCTAGAGATACTTTACATGTGACGTAAGGTTTAACATGTTATACCAGTATCATATAAGACTCTTTATACATTTCGCTGTTAAATATGCAATGGATATCCCTTTTTATCTTTTGAGAAGCATGGGAAATATGTCTGATAGATTCCAAGCCAAGTCCAAGGCTGTGGACAATTGTATATTTCACTCTGGGTTGATCAAGATGTTAGTGATGGAAGAATTGAAGAAGAGGAACATGCCTTGGGAACAATTCATTGTCTCTGCCCATATGTAGCTGGATATAACCTCTACTCCTCAGTCTAGGATGCATATCCCTTTGCCATCTACTAGTGTTGCTCCAGCAGGAACAAGCAGGAAGAGAAAAAGAAAAGCCACTACTCAAGAAAAAGAATCCCTCAAGGAAATTGAAGAAGAAGGGAGAGAGGTTCCTCACTCTCTACAAAGAGATTTTTCACCTCCCCCTGCACCTGAATTGGAAGAAGTCCCTTCATCCACCAAAACCACATCCAAGAGAGGAAGGAAGTTTCATTTCCCTTCACCTGCTCCAACACCTATGATCATAATCAAGAAGCCTTTTACTAGATCATCACCATTCAAGGAAGTTGTTGAAATAGAATTCTTACCCAAGGCTTTTGTTCCAAGGAAAGAGAAAGATAAGGGTAAAGGCATTAAGAAGCCTATTGAGGTGATAGAAAAAGCCTCTATTCAACAGAAATTATTTTAGGGGCTAAATTTCGCTCATGGGCTAATTTTCCATGGGTTTTCCAAAAATGAGATTCGTTATTTTAAAAATGATTCGCCCAAATTTTATAGGATAAAATGATTGTACCTTAAAAATAGCCAAATGTTTATAAAAACTATATAAAATAATTAGAAATTTGAATATTTTTACAAAAATATCGCCAAACATTTATAGTTGACATATGAAGGATTAGTAAGATTCACCAAGGTTTCTACATTTTAAAATAAATTTCCATCCTTAAAATCATCCCTACAGAAATATATGGACAAAGGCATTGAGATACCTATTGTGGTGATCAACGTCAACACTCCACCTAGTAATCCTACTTTCAAAAGATTGACCAGACAACTCAGGGAGGCTAGGAAGGAGGTTGCTCATTTGAAAGCAGAAAGTTTGACTGAGAGAATTAAGATGAAGGAGCTCATGGATATGTATAGTAAAACCCTTGATCTGGAATTTTTTTTAGCAAGAAGAGCCCTGCCTCTCCATAAGCAACTTAATAACCTCTACAGGCAAAACATAGGCTTTCAGTCTCAAAATAGAAATCTCAAGGAAGAATTGCATCATTTCAAGGATAAATTAGCCCGGAGGAATTAAATGTTCTGGTACAAGCTGCAATTGAAAGAGATGAACCAATAATCAAGAAGAGTACACCTGTAGTCAAGAAGAGTATCCTTGTGAAGGAAAAACATGTTGTCATGATAGAGGGAATATCTCTTGCAATAAGGAGGATTTCTAGGTTGATGAAGTAGTTGTGGGATATAAGATCGATTTTTGTGGGTGGTCTCTTTTTGCAAGAGTAAAGTGATCAAGGAAGTATAATTTTTCCACCTATACAGGCATATACATGCTCCTAGTCCATCAACTAATTTTTTTTTTCTTTTGAAGGATTGGTGATCCAGGTGGATATCGGTGGCCACCCACCTTTTCCGACTGGCTCAAAACAACTTTCTGGCAATTTTGGCAATTTACTAATTTTTAGCAGGTTTTAACTTCCGGGGCCATTTTAAGGGCCTAGAAGAAGGTTTTTTGAGATAGAGGTTCTCAATGATATCCAAAGGCATGATTGAGCCCCCAAAATGAATCTCCTTGAGGATACCTTTCGAATGAGCTATCATACGCCTAAAACAAAGATCGTATGCAAAAGTTACTACCCCAGGAAATTGATGTACTAACTTACCCAAACGGGGCCCACATGACTTTTGGCGGTTCATCTCCTAGGGTTAGGTTTTTGGATGTATAGCGTTCTTGGAATTCATGTTTATTGTAAAAAGGCCTTCAAAGCCTCATTGTAATCATCTTCTTGCGAATGCGAGTAGCCGTCACATCTCTTCTCAGAGATAAGTTGCCACCATTCTAGCGAGTCTTTCACTCTGTATTTTTACAGTCTCTATACATTTATTTCATTAATAGAAATCATGTATTCCTATATATCTATGCCTATGGTTGCATATATGATACATTTCTATTATATTATTGAATATCTATGATATCTCTGTGCATTTCTTTATTATATCTCCGATCTCATTTCATGTCGAAAAGAATCTGGATCAGTGGTATTAGAGCAGGCTGCTCTTAATTGTTTTTTCAGTGCATGTCCCCGACGAGTTCCAAGTATATCAAGTTGGGTATCGAGATTGTCTCTCTTGAAGACAATCGCTCTCACACACCCAAGAAACCCTCAATGGAGGAATAAAATAAAAATGACGGAGCAGATGATCCTATCAATCTGTTTCTTGAGCAAGCTCTCACGCGACAAAGGGATGAAATGATGGAGAATTTTTCCCACATCCTTAAACACCTGCCGATAAACACCTGCTGATAGCATCAGGTGCATCTTCATAAAGCGGCCACTTTGGAGGCACCTCGCCTTTCAAGGTACAAGTTAATTTTGATATTCCTGTATTTGAAGGACAGATAGATGTAGAAGCCCTAGAAAAATGGTTAACTCTACTAGAAGGTTATTTCTTTGTTCACAATTTTTTTGACAAATAAAAGATCAGCTTCACACTCCTTAAAGTTGTCCCTCATGTAAAACATTGGTGGGAAACTTACTAGGAGAAAAGTTCCATAGAGGAGTATGGAAAATATGGGGCCGATCCCACTTGGGATTTTTTTGTGGATGTGGTAAAGGAACAATATTACCCTGTTGGAAACTATGAGGACCAGTACATGAGATGGACCAGACTACGGCAAGAGAGGAGACAAAAAGTTCTAGAGTTCACCAATACCTTCCATACCTTGCGCACCAAGCTAGGTATCAAAGACTCCGAGCGACATTTGGTTCTGAAATATCGTGGGGCTCTACACAGATACATCCAGACTGAAATGGATTTTCCAGACATCTCATCACTCGGTGCTACTTATCGATATGCTGTTAAAATTTAGCATAAATTTAAGCACCAGAACAAACAGGAATTTGGGTCTGCAAATCCGCAACAACCAAAGTATGACAAAGATGGCCCTAACAAAAAGTCTCCTAAAAACTAGTCCAAGACATAGGAAAAGAAGGGTCACGGGAAGACAAAGAAGGACACCGAAAAATGGTGTGATTTCCACAAAATCCCTTGGCACAACACCGATGAATGTCGCTCAAAACAATCATTGGTGGCTGAGATCAAATACAAGGAACAGAACCCTGATTCAGAATCTGATTCTGAAAATACTCGTAAAGGACAGATCATTGACACAGACCCCACTGCTATTGTCATGGCCGCAGAAATTCAACCAGAAGAACCAAAAGATCTTGAAGAGGGGAAGCACCTTTTTCATTCATAGATGTGGGTGAAGGGGACCCTACTACATTTTATTGTTGATAGCAGAAGCCAGAAAAACCTCATCTCAGTAGAGGTTGTCAAACAATTGGGATTGTCAACAACACCACACCCGCAACCATACAACATCGGGTGGCTTCGGAAAAAATGATATATCATGTTAGCCAACAGTGTCGATTGTCATACAACATCCAACCCTTCAAGGATGAGGTATTATGTGATGTTTCCCCATTGGATGTCTATGATGTTCTCTTGGGCCAACCATATATGTGGAGACACCATGTTGTTTATGAGTCTCAACCCCGTAGTGTCATTGTTACTTTGGGGGGTCATCTCTACAAAATACCAAAGGTAGTTGCAACTATTGTTCCACCTAAAAAGTGTCACAAGGTAGTATCTCATACTGCAAAATTCATCTTCTTCACAATCTATTCAAAAGGGGAATATAAGGACACTACAACCACTATAGCCTCGCCCCCTGCACCTTCTATCCAAAAGAAGCAGGTTGAAAAGGTTTTATCAAAGCAAAAAGATTCCTTCTTCAGACCTTCCTGTCATGTAGAACAACCTTTTGAACAACCTCAACTTCAACAGGTTCATGACAGACTTCCACAAACTAAGCAACGCGACGTCTCTAGCAATACAAGCAGCTCACCAAGATGCAAATCCAGCAAATGCTTTTCCCTCTCCCCCAAGAACTCAACACAAGGGATACCATTGTTTCCTAATGAGGGAGGATTTATCTAGGTGGAGATCAGTGGCCACCCACCTTTTTCGACTGTCTCAAAACAGTTTTCTGGCAATTTTGGCAATTTACTATTTTTAGCAGGTTTTAACTTCTGCAGCCATTTTGAGGGCCTAAATGAAGAATTTTTTATATAGAGGTTTTCAATGATAAAAAAAAAAGGCATAATTTATCCCCTAAAATTAATCTCCTCAATGATACCTTTCCAACGAGCTATCATATGCCTAAAATGGAGATCGTATGAAAAAGTTATGACCCCGGTGTTATTGGATAAATCCGTAAGTGCGGACACTAACCAATCTCCCTAGATCCACCTAGATCTAGAACAAAGCAAGACAGAACATGACTCTTTCCCTAGATTCTAACCATTCAATTAAATAGGAGGAAAGAACAAAGAACATACCTTATTATCGCTTCCTATGGTCTTTGTTGCTCCCGCTTCGCTCCAGTGCTCTCGTGCAGCCAAGACCAAGACAACACAAACCAACCAAAGTGAAGAAAGCATAATCTATTCAACAGTCAATCTATGTATATGATCAAGGAATTATACAATAAAGTGGAATTAGCTTTATGGTAAAGGGACATATTACTATATTATATTAATGGAAAGTAAAGATTACAACCTGTTCCTTGATGTCACAAACTTCCTTTCGATGGCCCTTGGCTCTGACACACACACTTTCTCACTTGCATGAAGAAGATCAACTCCTTTGGATAAACTTGCTGAAGTCTCCAAGCTGTTGTAGCTTCAGTCCTTCACACAATTATTTCACTAATTCTCCAATGAATCTTGCTTAACCTTTTCCATGAGAATTCCCTCAATATATAGGAGAGAATGAATTAGTTACTTGGATAAGAATGATCCCAAAATATCAGGGAATCCAGTACTAGGATAACCATTCGAATGCCATCTCATCCTTCTAGAAGATTCCCTTCTAGAAGCATCGAGAATTCATCTTTTTCCTTGTTTTAGAAAGAGTTCACACCCTAGAAGTTCAACACAGTGCAAACTTCTCACACCTTGGCTTAAGGCAGCGTGCGAGAATCATGCATTTTCGCAGGCAAATATACTAGCAACCTGCGTACAGTCTTCAAAAATGAGTTTTCTGGAAGATATGAAAATATTTTTTTCTCAGGAGAAAGTTCTTATGAAGAGCCTGAGTAAACCATCATCAATACATCACCATGATGACCAAAATTATGGGTAACACCCGGGAATTTGATGTACTAACATACCCAAACAGGGCCCACATGACTTTTGATGCTTCATCTCATAGGGTTAGGTTTTTGGATGTCTAGGGTTTTTGGCATTCCTGTTTATTGTAAAAAGTACTTCAGAGCCTCATTGTAATCATCTTCTTGCGAATGCAAGTAGCCGTCACATATCTTCTCAAAGATAAGCTGCCACCATTCTAGCGAGTCTTTTACTGTGTATTTTTATAGTCTCTGTACATTTCTTTCATTAATAGAAATCGTGTATTACTGTATATCTATGATTATGGTTGCATCTCTGATACATTTTTGTTGTATTATTGAATATCTGTGATATCTCTATGCATTTCTTTATTATATCCCCGATCTCATTTCGTGCCGAAAAGAATCTAGATCAATTGGTCTCATCACATAGAAAAAACACAGACATTTCGTAGCGCCATGGCATTGCAGAATCATCTATATAGTTTGTTCTGCAATTTCGTTACCTAATATGATACAAAATGTCCTAGCTAAAACTTAATGGTGGCGCTACCAATTCTGCAGAACTGTTTTGATGAGTGGCGCTATCGAATCTGCAGGACCATTTGAGGTGTGGTGCTACCAAATCTATAGGACCATTTGAGGTGTGGCACTAGCAAATCTACATAAGCTATTTCAGAATTGGCGCTACGGAAAATGCAGACCTGTTTTTGAGGAGGCGCTACGAAATCTGTGTTAAATTATGTACCAAGGCAAGTGTTTCTCTTCCCTAGGCCCTAAGGGGGAGAAATTGCCGAATATGGGTCTTAGTCAAATTAATTTGTGAGATGCAAATTAAAAGATA
>JZKD02S0629758.1:11153-29637 GCA_000966675.3 Picea glauca | reverse complement strand
CCTAAGGCCATTAGGTATGTTCTCATTCTAACCTTCCAGAAGGAAAAATTTGTTCCATCAAACAAAGGAGGCTTAGTGGCTGAAGTCCCTTCATGACTTGTCATGTTTAAGCTTATAGATCTACCTTTAGATAAAAGGAACCCGCTCTGATACCAATTTTTGGACAACTGAGAGGGGGGGGGTGAATTAGTTGTTACCGTGCTTAAAAAATTATGCTTATTTTAAACTCTTTACAGAGCACTCAATGACAATCACAATAATGTAGAGAGCTAGGAAATAGAACATTCAACATCAGTCACACATATGAAATATACAGAGACAAATATTTCTTGAGGAAACCCATAAAGGGTAAAAACCTCTTCTTCTTGATATGATAAGTAATCTCTACATTCTGTACATTATCATACATATGAGCTCCAACTCATTGTGAGGCTACAACCTCTGTTTTGCAAGATGCAACTTGCTGAGGGCACCAACTCTCTGTTTTCTCTAACACCTACTAGAAGGAAGTACCAACTCCCTAGTTTCTCTAGCACCCACTAGAAGGAAGCACCGACTCCCTATTTTCTCTAGGACCCACTAGAAGGAAGCAACAACTCCCTAAGTTTTATAGCACCAAATGGATGGAAGCACCAATTTCCAGTCAAACAGGCACCAACCTGTATAACAAAGAACAATAGTTCTCCCTTGCACCACCCTGCCACCCTGGATTTTCTGGCTGCAACCAGATGGAAGCTACAACTCCCTGTGTTCAAGCACCCACTTGAACCTTTGAGGACAATAGTCCTCCCTAGCACCTCCCTATCACCCTGATATATAAAGTTTGTTATCTGTAAATTTATCACAGTGATACAATATTTATCAATGGCTTATCGGTCTCATCATTGTTCTACTACACTGCTCTGCTCTACCTACATCAGTGTCTTCCTGCACACTTTTCTTACGCTTTATATTCTTCTACCTTTTATGATCTGTGCGCCATGTCCATTCTATGCACCATTCCTCTTCTGTGCATTTCAGTAGCTACACTTTGATTCCTTCTACACCCATGAATCACTCTCAACAGCTCCCAATCTCTTCTCTGTTCTGCATTTTTATCCTCTCTGTGCATATTCTTCATCCTCTATTCACAATGCTTCTTCATGCTCTCCCCATGTCGAGTGCTATACCTGATCATCATTGCAACTCTTCAGCTTCTCTGGTGGTTAAACCCATGTGTCCATCATCACTAGGTATTATGCTGAGATTCCTTAGCCTCTCCAGCAGTCGAGACTCTTCTTCTTCTCCGTCACTGTCAAGCTCATCCCCTCTGTTGCAGTTCCAGGCTCCAACGGTATTACATATATCAATAGCCTCTATGAACAGTCTTCATTCCACTGAAAGATGCCTCCAGACCCTTCATCTTCTCTAGCGATCACCCTGAAGTCTCTTTGAGTCCTTTGGCAGAAACCATCAGTCGTTTCTAGCAGTTACACTATGAACCTATTGAGCCTTGTGTTTTGGCACCTTTCACCTTTCCTTTCACATGTGGCCTCAGGCGGTGACCACATGCCTATTCAGAAGGTGCTTTTGTGACTCGCGTTTCATGGATCTGGGGATGAGGCATCTCGACTCTCCAAGTCGCGATCTCCAAAATGGATATTGGTTGCACTAGCTCCTTCCTCCATCTTACGCAAATGTGACCACTGGCTGTGACCACAGCCTTATTCGAAACTACATTTCACAATTTTGCGTTTCATGAATTTGTTGCAAGTCACTCTGACTCTTCCAACTCCCGATCACGAAATGGAGCCTTGCAACTTGAAATCTCCTTCCTTCACATGCCCACAGTTGTGACCAAGCAATTATCCATAAAGTGATTTCGCGATTTCACATTTCGGCATTCCTACATTTCGACATTCCTGTGGAGAAGTCTCTCGACACTCGAAGTCACAAACCCCGAAATGATCGGAAGGTATTTCAGCATTTCACATTTCGGCATTTCTGTGAAGTGTTTCAACACCTCCAATCTCTCGGTATTCGAAATGCCGAAATGGAGTCAGATCAGCTGTCCACGATCTCCCTTTGATCGACGACTCAGATTAAGTCATGGTTTCATATTTCGCGATTTCGACATTCTTGTCGTGAGTGTTCTTGACACCTCCAACTCCCGGTATCCAAAACTCTGAAATGGAGTCAGATCAACGTATTTCGGCATTTCGCATTTCTTCATTTCGGCATTCTTGTCATGAGTGTCCTTGACACCTCCAACTCCCAGTATCCGAAACTCTAAAATGGAGTCAGATCAACATATTTCGGCATTTCTCATTTCTTCGTTTCGACATTCTTATCATGAGTGTCCTTGACACCTCCAACTCCCGGTATCTGAAACTATGAAATGGAGTTAGATCAATGTATTTCATCATTTTTCATTTCGTCGTTTCGACATTCTTTTCGTGAGTTTCCTTGACACCTCCAACTCCCGGTATCCGAAACTCCGAAATGGAGTTAGATCAACATATTTCAGCATTTTTCATTTCATCATTTCGACATTCTTGTCGTGAGTGTCCTTGACACCTCCAACTCCTGGTATCTGAAACCCCGAAATGTCGTGGTTTTGCATTTCGTGATTTCATCATTCTTGTCATGAGTTAATTCCTTGACTCCTAGAGTTTTCACTTCTGATATTTCCATGTGATCATCGTTGCTCTGCTGGTCTTGATCTTTTCCATCAATGACAAACACGCATACTCTACCTCTGTCTGAAAAACATGCCAATAGTGGTTTCTAGGTATTTCCCTCTTATCTTACCTTAGCCTATGAATTCTCTCCTTGCTAGAGACTACCTTAAGTACATGCCCAAGTTCATAGGGGAGGAAGACATAACTATTGAAGAGCACCTTGCTGCCTTTTATAGTTATGTAGACAATCTTAACATTGAGAATAAATATGTATGGATGAGAGTATTTGTACAAATCCTTGATGGTGAGGCTAGGAAATGGTTTAGGGGTTTGACTCCTGGATCTATCGTTGGGATTGAAGCTTTATATGATGCTTTATTGAGACAGTGGGGGGATAAAAAATATTTTCTTTATTATATCACAGAATTTGGATCCCTTAAGAGGAAAGAGGGAGAATATGTTTCAGACTTCTCAAAAAGATTTGATAAAATGTACAACAAGATTCCCGCTGAAATAAATCCTACATAAACCTCTGTCAAGATCACCTATGCCAGTGCTTTTGACCCTGAGTTTTTCCTTCTACTGAGAGAAATAATATCTACCTCCTTAGCTCATATGCAATATGTATCCTTAGAAGTAGAATCTAACATAGTGGCAGCTGACAAAATTAGGGGAAAATATGATAGGGACAAGAGAAAAAGTAGAGTTGAAGCCTCAACCTATGATTCCTCTGTTGTCCATGCTCAAGTTGATGAACTTACAAAATTGGTAAAATCACTTTTTATTGAAATGGAGAAGTTAAAACTTGAAGGAAAACAGACCTATAGGAACACAAAAAATGTTGATAATAGAGGTAATTTCAGAAGACCAAATAATTCATCTCAGGTCCTCCAAAGAGATCCAAGAAATAGAGATAAGGATGATCAAAAAGTCCAATCCCCTCTACAAAATAACCTTGTTGTCGATGAAGAAGGAGAGGATGAAGAAACTAATCCTGAACTCCATTGCCTTGGTGACACCTCTTCATCCCCTCATTTGACCCAATCTGTATATGAATAGTCTCTCATGGATATTCAATTAAATGAATTGAGGAAAGGAGAAAAAACAAATGACAATCCAAATAGATACAACTTGAGGTCCAAAAAGAAAGAGGGAAATACTGACACTTCTGATCAGCCCACTAAAATAGAAATCTTCTAAGGCTGTGGCAGCTGGAAGCAAAGAAAAATATGCACAAATGCCTCAAGCATTGGTTAAGAATCCTACCCCAAAAGTTAAGGAGATTTTGAAATCTCCATCTTCCTTCAGCTTTGAAAGTGAGATTCAAAAAATCAAAATCCCTGTACCTTTTTTGGAGCTGAAAAAAGATGAGGAATTCAAAAGATATCTTTCCAAAATGATGCAACCCGAACCTTCCTCCAATTCCATTGATTCCGTCAACCTTCAAGATGAAAAACCAACAGTCATCCTAGGACCTTTGATAGAAGATAGAGATGATTCATCCCCTCCTTTCTATACATCATTGAACATTCATGATAAACTGTTGCACAACTGCTTGATGGACTCAGGGGCATCTCACAATCTCATGCCAAAAATAGTCTTGGATGAGCTTGGGTTGGAAATTACAAAAACATACCATGACTTATACTCTTTTGACTCTAGGAAAGTGAAGTGTCTTGGGGTTATCAAAGATCTCGTTGTGACCTTGTTTCAATTTCCCATGAAAAGTGTGAAAATGGATATTGTGGTGGCTGATGTCCCACCCAAGTTTGGTATGGTCTTGTCAAGATATTGGATAAAAAGACTAGGGGGAACCTTGCAAATGGAACTTACATATGCCACCATTCATGTGTTTGGGGGAGAACATAAAATGATTTACAGGGAGGCTCAATTAGCCTACATCATCAGTGATGAAGCAAACCCCACCAACCATCCTATATTTTCACTTGATACTAATTTAGGATCCAGTATATTGTAGCTCACTGATGCTCTTCAAACTCCTCTTGAAATCAGAAAACAATCGATTACCTTTTGTAAATATTCTCCTCCAAATACCTATGTTTGGAAGATGTTTTTTGATGGAGCCTCTTCTAAGGAAGGTGTTGGTGCTTGAGTAGTCTTTGTTTCCCCTACTCAAGAGATCATATCTTTGTCCTAAAAGCTCGAATTTGAAACTACAAATAATGTGGCAGAATATGAAGCTCTTGTTTTGGGTTTGAGGGCTGCCAAAGACATGGGGATTGAAGAGGTATCAATGTTTGGAGATGTTGAATTAATTGTCCATCAAATCAAAAATCTGTATCAAGATAAACACCCCAGGCTAAGGACTTACAAAAATGAAGTTTGGGACCTTGTTGAAAGTTTCTTCCTAGCTTTTAATATATCATTTTTTCCAAGAGAGGATAACACCATGGCATATTCTTTGGTTGTTTCAACAAGTAATTTCAGAGTCCCTTTTCCACCTAAACTCAAATATGATGTAGAAGTGAAGTATAGACCGTTTATACCTGACAATGTCAAACATTGGAAGGTTTTTGAGGATGATCTTGAGATGAAAATATTTCTTGAGACTATGGATGAGTTTTATGATTTACATATTGATCAAGATCATGATACTAAAAATATCCCTCATGCTGATGTTTTTTGAAATAAAATTGTTAACCATCATATTGTTCAGTTTCCTAGTAACCATATTCCAAAAGGACTAGTTCCTTTGGAGAGATTGTTCGAAAAAAATGATGTTTCTGTAAAGTTTAAAGGTTCAACTGAAAATGTTGATGTCATTGAATGCAGTTTGGGTACAGAGGAGGATCCAAAATATGTCAATTTGTCTAGTAGCTTGTCAAAAGAACAAAGGGCTGAATATGTTAAGTTGTTAAAAAAGTTTGTTGATGTGTTTTATTGGAAATATGAAGATCCGAGAACATATGACACAAACATCATTGAACATAAGATCCCTTTGATAGAGGAGACCAAGCCATTTAGGTAGAAACTTAGACAGATAAATCCTATGTTGCTGCCTATTATTGAAAAAGAGGTAAAAAACAATTTGGATGTGAAGATTATCATTCCTTTGAGATACTGTGAATGAGTGGCTAACTTGGTCCCAATGAGAAATAATAATGGGGAAATCAGACTTTGTGTCGATTTCAGAAATTTTAATAGAAGTTCCAAGAAAGATAATTACCCCTTACCAAAGATGGAGCACATATTGCAGAGAGTGACAGGTTCTTATAGGATGTCTCTGATTGATGGCTTTTCAAGCTAGAATGAAATCTTTGTCTTTCCTGAAGATAGAGAGAATACAACCTTCACTACTCCTTGGGGCACATTCAGGTATGCTAAAATGCCCTTCGAATTGATAAATGTAGGAGCAACCTTTCAACGAGCCATGGACATTGCCTTTATTGGGGAGAAAGACAAGTTTGTATTCATCTATTTAGATGGAATTACAGTGTTCTCACAATTTTTTGGCACAGGGGCAGACCCAAGGTTCAACGATTCAACAATGCACCAACAAAACCCTAACGACTGGCCCTTTTAGCAACACCTATGAAGCAAATGAAGTCTCACCTGAGGTAGAGGCAAGGGTGGTTGCATGACTCAAGTGTCTGCAATCTAGCTGGGACATGTATCTGTGATTACAATACTCTAACAAAGCACTTAGCAGTTACCATTTATCATTAGTTAACCAATATTTACTTCACAGATAAAAACCCTCATTACAGAGTAATACAATACTCAACCAAATCCACACATCTAAGAACTTAGCATAAAGAAACAGATCATATCTAGCATTCATTCACATCACTAAGCACTAAGATATTACATCGTATGCTTCTAACATTTGTAAAGATAACAACGCTAAGCATAAATCACATCAAAGGCTCAAAGAAATAATAGAAATGAACAAAGCAACCATAACACAGGATATACGTGGTTCACCCCCAGCTTGGGGCTATGTCCACCAACTCTTCTCTTTTTTATTATCTTCTTGTCAAGATTCTTACAGGCACATAGCATCAAAATCCTACTCCGCAGAGGACAGGAGATCTGCACACACCTCGCCAGATCCTCCTTCCCCGATCTAGGTTATAGCACAAAGCCCTTACATAGTCTCTTATAATCACTTGTACTTAGCCTTGCAAGTCTCACACAGTATGCACAAAGCCATTACAACTATCACTTTCCCTTAGCACCTAACATCACACACACACACACACACACTTGTGCACACACACCTTACTTACATCGCCTAGCTTTATATTTATACATTACAAAAGCGCCTAGACATGGGTAAACCCATGGACCGACATCCCATACCCATTACATAAGCCCAAATCCCAAAATTTCCCTAAAAGAGGGCCGAGATCCCGCGATCTCCACTTCGACTTGCACTTTGCCTTTGAAAACATGTCGAAGTCCCAAAATAGGTCAAACCTGACCAAGGATATCCAAAACCTTGTCAATTGCCAACAGGCCCCCAACACTCATATGTGACTCGTCCTGAGTCACTTTTCTTTGGTTAATTCTACCTCAAAATCCTCGAGCTTGCCTCAAGTAGCTTCGACTTGTTTTTGTGCCAAGGCTTCCTTCTTGATGGAATCTTGAAGAACTGCCTCATTCACAGGTCCTTCCAATCATTTCTCAACTGTAGTGACTACCTATTCTAATTCTGCTCCTCGTCCTTCAATCTCTTCGTACATTTGGCAAGATGCGTCCTGGGATGGTTGGAGCCTCTAAGTCACTTCCATGACTTTGCTCTGTATGGTATGGACTCGTTCTTGGATAGTGCGTTGTTCATGGGATCGTTTCATTCTCTCAACTGCTAACAAGAGCTTCAACTGTGCCTAAATTGTTGTTGCTTTCTGCTTGGCCTCCTGGAGTTGTGACTCCAGTTTCTTTAGTTTGGGATCTTGAGTGAGTCACTCATAAATCTGCGCACTGCGATCACTTAGTTGTTTACATTCCATGTTGAAGGCCTTGATTCTCTCAACTGCGCTCCGAGCAGTTGCTTCTCTTTGATCGCACACATCCTACAGAGTGCTTGGCATTGTTTGTAGATCTAGATCTGTTATTCTTTGTTGAAGTTGTTGAATGGCTTCAGCAAGCCTTTCCACTTGATGCTCTACTGGGTCTTCGACCAGTTGTTCTAAGCCCGTCACAGAGTGAAGTGCTCTGTTGAATTCTTCTTTGATTCCAATCTACTCTGCTAGCAATTGTTCTTTCTCTTGTTGGATCTGCATTTTCTCCTGTTCGAACTTCATTTGGAGGGTAGCCTTCTCCTACTTCGCAACCCTGCGTTTCTCTATCAACTCCTCTTGTGCTTGCTTCAGAGCCGTTGTCGCCTAGTCATTCTCTTCCTGCACGTGATGAAGGAGAGATTCAGTGGTGTCAACTATTCTGCAGAGTTGGGCAGGCTCATCTCCCAACTCTGTTTCATCTGATGGAGGGGGCGCAGTGGATGCTGCACGGCTGGATTGAAGGGCTTGTTGGACACCCCTTAGCTCTGTCTGAATTTTATCATACATAGCCTCTTGTTTTTCTTTGGTTCTCTACAAAATATCTTCCGAGGCGTATGACACAACTGCGATAAGGAATTAGAATTCATCGACCGTGAGCACAGTCTGTAGCTTTGTATTACTATATTTGGATATCTTCCACGATGTAGGTTCAATGGGGGAAACATTTATTTTCTTCAGTGGATCTGCATCAACTGGGGGATTCTTCTTATCTTCTTCCCCTTCTTTCTCTTCTTTGTCTACTTCGTCACCACCTCATCAACCAGGTGATACTGAAGTAGTTTCTTCTGAGACGATCTCCAACTATTGTACCTCTTCTTTCTTTTTCTTCCTGCTAATGTTGAGTGCATCATGCTCTTCGCGGGTAACCACTGGGTTTCCAATGAGTTCTCGGTCAGACAGTTCTGCCTAGTTTAATTGTATAAAGTAATATGTGGTCCATTCCTTAGTGATCTCCTCCAGATCTTCCATGGTGATCTTATAATATGATTGTAGCTCTTCTTTACTCTCGTCTGCATATGCAGTGATATATATAAAATGCCTATCTACACCTCACTTCATCAGGGGCCTAAATCTGTCTAGAGTGTTCGATGTCATATGGGGGAATGAATCAATAGCCCATTTTAGTTACAGGTAGTAGGTATGGAATACTATGTTTGACTGCCGCTTTTTTCCCATATCGCTTGAATACCAGAGCGTGGTAAACTTCACAGCAAGTGGCTCGAACGGATCAATGTCAGGTAAGGTCGCACCTTACAACATCTCCCAAGCTGTAAATGCGATGAGGATCAAGAGCCAACTAAAGTGGAACTCATATCCATGATCCTGAGCTTCGTGACAATACTTTTCTAACTGGTTGACTAAGTAACTAGCCCAATTCATCTGTAATCCCTCCACACACTTTCCCATGAGGTCAATGACAAACCCTATGACCTACGTGGGTCTGTTATTCCTCACTAGCTTACCAGCGATCAACTAGCAAGCAACGCGCACTATGCTATTTTGAATGGAGGTTTCCTTGTAGCCTCACGTTCCATTCTCTACATTTCCATAAGTATCTTTAATCCTTTGTGCCAGAGCGCAATCTGCAGCCTTCCCTGGGTAAATGTTTTGTGGGTCGGGTCCCTACATACTTAGGCTAGTGATGCTATGGATCAACGCTGGATCGACATTGATGCGTCTGTCTAGCCATAAGCAACTGTCATGGAAGCATGACAACAGGGGTTTAACACATGCATTAACCTCATGGTGCCTTTCAAAATGTGGGATTTTCATTACGTTAAGGATAGTGGACTACGTGATGTTCAAGGTCCATGGTTGGGGAATGATTTTTGGTTTCTTTCCCTTCGTCTTGGTCAAGTACTTTTGAGTCGCGGGCATGCCATAGGGATTGTGGTCTCCTAGATTATAGTCACTGATATTTAGAGTTGGAATTCTCTCCAATTGCGGTCTGACTGTGCGTATCCCCTTCGGGAGGTACGTCATGATAACTGTGTAGTCGAAATCCCTCGGGACACTATCACGACTTACCACACTGACCAGAGGTAGGATGTAGTCGAGCAGGATGGATGGGATTAACTTTGCATTTGCTAAGTCATCTATATGCTTAGTCCTTTTCTCTTCTGTAGCTCAGGATGGTCCGGATCCGCGAGTAGTCGATGGGGAGGCTTTCACTCCTCTCGTCGATCAGGCTTGAAATCCTGCAGACATCACTCTCTCTTCCATTAGATCGATTAAAATTTCATCTACTAACTTTTCCACAACATTGAGCTCATCCAACATGCACACTCGAGATCATATATCTCAGGCTGATGAAAAATTTCTCAATGCAATAGAATGGATGGCAAGGTCTTAATAAGAACATCATAGTAACAATGAGTTATCTAGTTGTCTTGGATATAATTCGCGAAAGTGTGCTCGGCGCAACATTCGATGGGATAAGTAGACAACGATGTAATGTATCCTTCCAACGGATAAGAAGCCTTCATAAATGTAGTTATGTCTGTTACGGTGAGGTCCCAATGGTCCGATGGTGAGCTTTATGATCATAATTATTGTTATAACCATTTGGGAACATCAATCTAATGGTTATAATGCCTCCAACGGTCATATCGCTCCGCCATGGCGAAGTGCCAATCTGAGTTTCTCTAATATTCTGGCGAAGTTCAAATTCTAGAGACCTTCCTTCTGCGAAGTATTCTCTAAAACTTCCTGTAATTCCTCCAACACTGCTTTCTTCTTGCTGAGATTTCTAGCCTTCTTCCCTGTGATATCTGTTACTAGGTTCCTCTTCCCATTCTGATTCTTATCTTCTCTTGGCATAATAAATTTTCACTGTTGATGATCTTTCATAAGGTTTAAGGGTAATACTTCTTCGCTATCTGGGGTAAGTGCTCTATTTCTCGCGTTCTTTCAACTTCGACACCCAAGTCTCTGGTCTTCTACCTATTCTCCTGTTCTTATATCAAGTGCGTTATTCTCTTAGTCATGAAATATTTTAATGCTTTCTTTTTTTGTTCTAGGGATTCTTCTTCTTTTCTCCGGATCTGATCTTTCTCAATTCAAGTTTTTCCTAGTAACATGGCAAATGGGGCGTTGTTCTCAATAAATTTAACAACCTCAAATTCTTCTTCTGTTGAAGTGACATGAGCACTCATAGATGTCTGGGTAAGTCTTCCACATAGGGTTATCAAGTTTCCTCTAAATAATCCTATTCCTCCCAATGATAGAATCATAGCAGGCTTTCCTAAAATTTCCCAAGTTCTTTATGTCATAATATTCACATGTGTTTCCTCATCTAGGACATAGTCTATGTCGAAGTCTCCTATTGTTGTTTCTATGCACTCTTTCTCTTTGAAGATATCTGATAAGTTGATATCTCTGTGGTCATTCAGGGTTTCTTTCATTTGTAGTAATACAGATTCTGATTCTTTCCGGGGTTCTTCCACAGTCTCAGTTTCTTGGCCTTTCTCAGGGTTTTCTTGTCTCATATTCATTCTGTCAACCTTAGCAATCATTCAAAGGAAATCCAGAATGTCATGGTCCATAGCTTTACAATAAAGACAACTAGGTCTTCTATCAGGGCAATCCTTAGCAAGATGGCCTAGCCTTTTGTAGCTGTAACAAAAGGTTAATCCTCTCTTTCTCTTAAATGATCCCCAACATTTCTTGTACTACACACTAGGATAATAGTAACTAACCTGCAGAAAACTCTTCCTAGGATCATGCATCCATTTGTTAGTCCAAACATTCTTTCTATGCATAGGAATAACATATCTTTCATTATTTCTATCACATCTACTCATATCAAACTTTCTTTCATCTAGTTGTTCCCTAGTTTTCAAACTAGGAAAATTTTTATCAAACATACCTAGATCCATACTATTGGAACAAAAATTTCCACTTATCTTACCTTTAACAGAGCACAAAGCTTTCATATCTTACCTCTTTTCTTCATATCTGCCTCCTTTCTTAGCACATAAATTCACACTTAAGTAGAATATTGTGCACTAAAGCAACAGATCTATGCACAAATCTTTCCTTCTTTTCCTCATTTTCCAACAATCACAGTTTCAGGTCCTGGAAACATAACCATTTGTTCACACAGGGGCAGACCCAGGGTTCAATGCTTCAACAATGCACCAATAAAACCCTAACTACTGGCCCTTTCAGCAACACCTACGAAGCAGATGAAGTCTCACCCGAGGTAGAGGCAGGGGTGGTTGCAGGACTTAGGTGTCTGCAACCTAGCTGGGACACGGATCTGTGATTACAATACTCTAAAAAATCACTTAGCAATTACCATTCATCAGTATTTAAGCAGTATTTACTTCGTAGATAAAAACCCTAATTACATAGTAATACAATACTCAACCAGATCCACACATCTAAGCACTTAGCATAAAGAAAAAGATCAGATATAACATTCATTCACATCACTGCGAACTAAGATATTATATCATATGCTTCTAACATTTGTAAATATAACAACACTAAGCATAAATCACATCAAAGGCTCAAAGAAATAATCAAAATGTACAAAGAAACCATAACATAGGATATATGTGGTTCACTCACAGGCTATGTCCACCAACTCTTCTCTTTTTTATTATCTTCTTGTCAAGATTCTTACAAGCACATAGCATCAAAATCCTACTTTTTAGAGGACAGGAGATCTGCATGCACCTTGCTAGATCCTCCTTCCCCGAGCTGGGTTACAACACAAATCCCTTACACAGTCTATTACAATCACTTGCACTTAGCCTTGCAAGTCTCACACAGTATGCACAAAGAAATTACAACTATCACTTGCCCTTAGCACCTAGCATCACACACACACACTTGTGCAGACACACCTTACTTACATCGCATATATTTCTATCTATACATTACAAAATGGCCTAAACATGGGTAAATCCATGGGCCAACATCCCATACCCGTTACATAAGCCCAAAACCCAAAAATTCCCTAAAAAGGGGCCAACATCCTGCGATCTCCACTTCGACTTGCGCTCTGCCTTAGATAGCCTATCGAAGTCCCAAAATAGGTCAAACCTGACCAAGTATCTCCAAAACTTGGTCAAGGGCCAACACAATCTAATAAAGAACATTATCATCATTTGAGAAAGGTCTTCTTGAAGTGCATAAATTTTGGTCTCTCTCTCAATCCTAAAAAGTCATTGTTTTCTATGAAGGAGGGGAAATTATTGGGGCACATTGTATCCGCTGAAGGGGTAAGAATTGATTCAAGCAGAGTAGAATCCATCCAGACCTTGTCTCTCCCTAGATCCAAGAAATAAGCTCAATCTTTCTTGGGGAAAATCATTTTTTTAAGAAGGTTCATTTCAAATTTTGTTGAATTGGTAAATTACATTACAGCCATAACGAGGAAAGGAAATGAAGTCAAATAGACTACTGAGTCTTGAAATTATTTGATCAAGTAAAAAATTATTTGAATTAATCATCATCCCTTACTACTCCAATGATTTTATGATATTTTCTTTTTATTCACTTGACACAGTAGCTTCTTTTTTACTGCAAAAAAATGCAGAAAGGTTAGAGCAACCTATTACCTTTTTCAGTAGGGCATTGAGGGATGCATAAATAAAATATGACATCATGGAAAATCAGGCTTATGCTTTGGTCAAAGCCCTCAAGGATTTCAAAGTATATGTGTTTCATTCAAAATTTGTTGCATATGTCCCTTCAGCCTCAGTGAAAGAGATACTTATCCATTCTGACATAAACGGGAGGAGGAGCAAATGGATTTCCAAAATTCTAGAATTTGACCTTGAAATAAATCCCACTGAATTGGTTAAAGGCCAAGTTTTAGCTAGGTTGTTGGCTTAATCAAATTGAAAATATTTGGGGGTTAATTTCATAAACATTAGCTCAAAAAGCAGCAAGATGTGTTGTCTGATAAAGGTTCTCAGGTCAGCCCTCAATTGGCAGAATACACTTGGTACAAGGACATCATATATTTTCTGCAGAATTTGTAGCCTCCTGATGATTTGGAAAAGAACAAGGTAAGAGATTTGAAGCTCAAAGTAATGAGATACTATCTTATTGACCAAGTTTTGTACTGGAAAGATCCTTTAGGATTTCTTTTGAGATGTCTAGATCCACATGAGGTCCAAAAGGTTATGACTGATTTTCATGATAGTTTATGTGGGGGCCATCACTTCTGGAGAACCATAGCCTATAAAATCCTCAGAGCTGGGTATTTTTGGCCTAGCCCTTTTACTAACGTTTGTGCAAATATTAGAGCTTGTGTCAAGTGCCAAAAATTTTCTGGAAAGAAACAACTCAAAAATTTTCCATTGAAGCATGTGGTAGCTTCAGGACCATTTCAGCAGTGGGGCTTAGACTTCATTGGGGAAATCCATCCCACTTGAATTGTTCAACATAGGTGGATTTTAATTGTCATTGATTACTTCGCCAAGTGGATAGAAGCCATCACTACAAGGAATGCCTCCCACGAGGTAATCATTAATTTTCTTGAGGATATCATGTCAAGATTTGGTTGTCCGAGAAAAAATGTTACTGATAATGCTGCATATTTCAAGGATGAACCATTGATCAAGTTTTGTGAAAAATATGGGATTACATTGGTTCATTCTAATCCTTACTCTCCTCAAGTAAATGGATTGGTAGAATCCTCTAACAAGAGCCTTATAAATATCATCAAGGGATTGTTAGAAGACAATAAGAAAGCATGGGAATCGAAGCTGAAATTTTCTTTGTGGGCTGATACAGTTACAACAAAGAGATCACTTGGTGTCTCTCCTTTTCAGATTGTGTATGGGGTTGAGGCTATTTTTCCTACTCATCTTTCCTTTCCCGTGGAAAAATTCTTCTAGGAATACCAAGGAGAACCTGATGATATGGTAAGAAGGATACACCAACTAGTAGAAGTGAAACAAACAAGGGAACAACTATAGAACAAAGCACAAGGCCATCAATAGAATATCAAGCAAGCCTTTGACAAGAAGGTAAGCAAAGAATATTTCCAACTAGGAGATATAGTGCTCAAGTGGGATGCACCCAAGCAAGACAAAGGAAAACATGGTAAATTTTAAGCCTTGTGGATTGGTCCCTTCAAAATTTCTGAGGCATTTTCAAATAACACTTATAAGTTGCAGAATTTAGAGGATTCCAAAGTTTTTGGTGGCCCTATAAATGGGAACTTTCTGAAAAATTATTTTTCTTAAGTCATGAGTGGCTTTCCATTTCATTGTAAATATCCTTTTTTTTTTAATTTCTGGTTGAATAAGTGACCCCATAGCCCTAGGATAAGGCACTGAAACTGCTTGTTCTTGGCAACTCACAGGGAGCATGCCATCCCCTGTGGAGCCAATGTTATCACATGAAATTGCCTTGTATCTTTTATCCCTTAGGTTTAATTTTTTATACTTTATACTTTAGGTTTTCTTTATTTTTCTTTGTGTGATTTGCTTAGGTTAGTTTGAACAAATAAAGACTTGTGGTTTTGGCTCAATTTTGACCCACATAGAGATTTTAAGCCTAGGTTCATTCTATGGTTTATGGTTTCGACCCACCTCTTGAATTGACATCAAGCATAACCCACCCGATGATCCAAATGACATGACACATCACTCCATCCACTCATACTCTGTATCCTTCCCATGATGTCCCTATGTCTGTTAAAGGGGATCAAATCAAATTTTGAAAAAGGTGCTACCAACTCACTAGGAGTTTTTGTAGCACACCTTTGTCCTACGATCCTTGTCATATTTCATCATAATTAGCTGAGGTCATGATTTACCTTATTTTCAGTTCCCTTGTCGTTAAACAAGAATATTAATATCTGGCCATTTATGAGATTGCTAACGGTTTAAGCATTTGATTTTTCTCTCAAGCTTGGTGCTGTTGAAATCACTAGTTCAGACCAGCTGCAGATTACACTACAGGATCAAATGTCAAATCTAAATTGGAGTCTGAGGTGAACATAGCAGTTTCGTAACTTGTTGCAGATCCTCCATTACTAGTCACAATCTCCAAGTATTCTATGAGTCCTCTCAATTGCATGAATAAGTCTTGAGACACCCCTACCTCAACTTTTGGTAGTGCCTGACACTGCAGACTACTTCCTCTCTCATCCATTTTCATCTGTAGCTTTTATCCCACAGACTTCATATCCATTTTCCACCTAAATTTCACCTATTCTATAGGTCAAGCCATTTTTGTTTTGAAGCTTGAGTACTTGTTCATTCACTTGGCCCTTGTGTGCGTACTGTGCTACAGAAAGTCACTGCTAAAACTACGCTACATATCCCATGTTTCATGCGTTGTGTTTTTTACTTGGATTTTTCTTTTGTATTCAAAGACCCATGCATTAGCCTCTTATTTTCAGATTATCATCATTGATTCACCTTAATATCTGCTGGAAGTTATTTGAAGAATTCCCCACCCTTCCAAATCTTTGATGACCATGGTGTGGTGATATAAAACTGAATAGTGCATCCCTACCTTTCTTAATTCGGAATTTCTTTCTCTCAATTTTAAAGAAAGGACATCAAACCAGTCTATTTTTAATTCAAGGTGAGTTGGAGGAAAATCCTTGAGAGAGAGAAACCACTAGTCACTTTCATTTCTCATTTGATTTGCATATGTTTGTTTCTTTTACCCCTCACTACATCACAACCTTTGATCCCCTATTTATATCCATGGAGACACCTCAAAGGAAGAAGTATCACAAGGGAGGGAGTGTGGTCAGGACTGAACCCTCTGACATACACATGTTTGATGATGAGCCAATATTCAGGGAGGTTTTCCAAAGGGTTGGATGCCTCTCTTTTTTCCAAAATATGCAGAGGGGACACCCTGAAGTAGCAAGTCCGTTTTCATTAAATTTTGATGGCATTAAGAATAAGGTGGGAAACCTTGAGTTTGAGGTATTTTAAGACTCTATTGCAACAGCCACTAGGATTCCTAATAATGGTGAGAGGTGGTTTAAATCCATGATCCTAAATTTTTGCTTCTCCAAGAAATTCCTTAATCCATACTATCAGACAAACAATTTTTCTAAGGGAGTGCCTAGAAGCCACCTAGTTGAAGGTTTTGATAAAATGTTGAAGATCATCCAGAGATACTTTAAATGTGAGGGAAGGTTTAACATGTTATACCAGTATCATATAAGACTCTTGCTACATTTCACTGGTAAAGATGTAATGAATATCCCTTTTTATCTTTTCAGGAGCATCTGAAAGATGTTTGATAGAATCCAAGCCAAGTCCAAGGCTGTGGACACTAGTATATTTCACTCTGGGTTGATTAGGATGTTGGTGATGGAAGAATTGAAGAAGAGGAAAATGCCTTGGGAACAATTCATTGTTTCTGCCCATATGCAACTTGATATAGCCTCTACTCCTCACTCTAGGATCCAGATCCCTTTGCCATATACTAGTGTTGCTCCAACAGGAACAAGCAGGAAGAGAAAAAGAAAAGCCACTACTCAAGACAAAGAACCCCTCAAGGAAATTGAAGAAGAAGGGAGAGAGGTTCATCATTCTCCATAGAGATATTTTTCACCTCCCCCTGCACCTGAATTGGAAGAAGTCCCTTCATCCACCAAAACCATAGCCAAGAGAGGAAGGATGTTGCATTTCCCTTCACCCACTCCAACATCTATGATCAGAATCAAGAAGCCTTTTACTATATCATCAATACTCAAGGAAGCTGTTGAAATATAAGCCTTACCCAAGGCTTTAGTTCTAAGGAAAGATAAAGGTAAAGGTAAAGGCATTGAGAAGCCTATTGAGGTGATAGACAGAGCCTCTATTCAGCAGAAAGATAAGGACAAAGGAATTGAGAAACCTATTGAGGTGATAAACATAAACATTCCACCTAGTAATCCCACTTTCAAAAGATTGATCAGACAACTCAGGGAGGCTAGGAAGGAGGTTGCTCATTTGAAAGAAAAAAGTTTAACTGAGAGAACTAAGATGAAGGAGCTCATGTATATGTACAGTAACACCCTTGATCTGGAAAAAATTTCAGCAAGATGATCCCTACCTCTCCATAAGAAACTTAAGAACCTTTACAGGAAAAACAAAGGCTTCTAGTATCAAAATATAAATCTCAAGGAAGAATTGTCCCAGAGAAACTTAAATGTTCTGGTACAATTTGCAATTGAAAGAGATGAACTAGTAGTCAAGAAGATTACACCTGCATTCAAGAAGAGTATCCCTGTAAAGGAAAAACATGCTTCCATGATAGAGCGAAGCTCTCCTGCAACAAGGAGGAGTGCTAGGTTGATGAAGTAGTTGGGGGATATAAGATCCATTTTTGTGGGTGGTCTCTTTTTGCAAGAGTAAAGTGATCAAGGAAGTATTAGTTTTCCACCTATATAGGCATCTACAAGATCCTAGTCCATCAACTAAGTTTTTTTTTATTTTGAAGGATTGGTATCATCACATAGAAAAAGATAGACATTCTATAGTGCCATGGAGTTGCGGACTCGTCTATGTAGTATGTTCTGCAATTTTTCTACCTAATATGCTACAAAATATCCTAGCTAAAACTTAACGATGGCGCTACCGATTCTACAGAACTGTTTTGATGAGTGGTGCTACCGAATCTATAGGACCATTTGATGTGTGGTTCTATCGAATCTGCAGGACCATTTGAGGTGTGGTGCTATCGAATCTGCAAAAGCTATTTCAAGATTGGTGTCAGGCTGCTAAATTGTAGCTTTTAAGTGTCCTGAATCACTAAATTGTCAAACCAGGGTTGGTATACTTCGAGCTGATACACAGTATGTGCAGGCAAGCGTCTAGTCTT
>JZKD02S0629757.1:689007-700920 GCA_000966675.3 Picea glauca | reverse complement strand
ATGACGCATCATCATCAAGGTTAAGTGGTTCATCATCATAAGAATCCAGATCACTTGCGAGCAAGTGTCCTCAAAGAATAAGTTTGTCAGTGCGCCAGAGCGGGATGTTACAAATTAGCAAAAAAACGCTGAATAGAGTGCGAGCTGGTACAACCACCTCAGATTCTCTACCTTCGGATATGGTAGACATGTGTAAAATTTTGCATTGATAGATTGATTAAAATATTTGTATGTGGAATTACATAATAATGAATATGAAATTGAGATTGTCTATACATTGAATTAAGAAAATTGTTCAGTTTATTAAGAGAAGTTATGGTTATGATTGTATGTTTAACACTCTATGCCGTGCGTGGCTTCTTGCTTGACGTTCTTAATCCTCCCTGCAACCCTTCTTCCCTTGATTTTTTTTTACTGCCTCTACGATCTTACCTTGTCTCACTTTTTAGCTGTGATTAAACCCTTGTGTTTTGCGCAAAAAATTCACCCAGCCATGGAGTTGCTGTCCCCAACGATTTTATTTTGTTGCCTCTATTTTCTTGAGGGACTGAACCCAACCCTGGGGAAAATTTCACCCCGCATGATGATCTAGCGTTTCTCGGCGAAGACGGGTCTCTTCCCCCTCAATCCGCTCAGATGCATGTAGTTGTTGTTGATATTTCAACACGACAAACTTGCAAGCCCAGAGAGTGTGAGAGAGGGAAGGCTATCTTTCGTTGATCTTTTTACACAAAAAAGACTTGTGACCGCCTGCGTTTTGTTTTAACATTCCTTTGACTTAATTCTTCGGTAGGTAAGGCGCTTTTAGTTTCATTTCGGAAGCCTGTCATGCCATTTTCTTTTGAGAATTCGTATCTTGTGTTTTTCCTTAAATATAGCAAGTCGTGGCCTTCAGCGCGTTGAGTTTGGATGGCCTGTGTTTTATCTCTGCTAAATTTGTTTATTATTTCCCTGCTCGGCGATTCATTTCGTCTCTGCTCAGCGCATATACAATCTTTCCCTCAACATGTAATCTGCCCAACAATACCTTACTCGTTCTCTGCGTTTTTTTGAGGGCGAACTCTTACATGAGTCCCTGCGTTTTTCTTTTATTTCTTCTTTCGGGCACAACCTTCACCGACACCCTTGCTCCAGCGCTGTCAGAATTTCGGGATGCTAGGGGCGCCCACATCTTTCTCACTCCAGAGACTATTTTCGGTCCAGCCCTGTGCTTCTTCCTCTTGCTCAGGAAATCGTTTGTCTTCTGTAGTTGATGGGCAGCGAAATCGCTCTGCCCTCTCCTCAGCAAAAATCCATTTTATTTCTATGCCCTGTGCTTCTTCCTCTTTCTCAGGAAATCGTTTGTCTTCTGCAGTTGATGGGCAGCGAAATCGCTCTTCCCTTTCCTCCCGTTTTCTCAGTAAAAATCTATTTTATTTCCGTGCTCCGCGATCCCTCCCTTGCTCAGCGAAATTACAACTCTCTGCCACACTTTCCTCTGGGTTGCACACAACTGTTTTCCCTTTCCACGAATTTACTCCCACCGTGCAAGCCAATTACTTTTCTGCCACGTTTTTATCCTTTACAGGTGACCGAAGTTAATTATGCTGTCACAATTTATTTTTCAGCTTTTTCTTCCTGATTTGACGGAGATCCACACGTTTTTTTTTAACCCAGCGCTAATCCAGAAATGAAGAGTGGAAGGACATAAGCCACCTCGCCAAATTCGCACCTTGCCCAAGGATTGAGAGATTTCCTAAGTCGCCCTTTCCGAATTCAGAACCTTACAAGGATTAATTAAGATATTAATTGACCTAAGGTTTATTTTACAAGGTAACTGTAAATTCTGATATTAGTGTGTTCGGGGAGGAAGAGAATAAAAGAAGGTACCCTAACCCTTGTATTTACAACTACACACATCTCTGATTGAATGTAATCCTTCAATCGGGGGTAGTAAGTCTTATTGATCCATTTCACGATGGTTATCACAATCGCTTCCACCCTATCTTATGTTTAGGAATTTAAGGATGCTTCTTCCGGAACACACTTAGTAAGTTGGTTTAATTTCATATTTACGTGTAAGGGGTATTGGTATTAATGTACTATTTGGTTGCTTGAATTGGATGTGTGCTTGTCTACTTAATTTTTTTGTTTGGTCGTAAAAACAACTTGACCCTTTTTTATCTATTGTTACGATGATCTCCTTAGGATGCCCTTCCTTGGGATGTGAATGGGTGATTAATTCTTGTTGAGCACCTTGATTGGGAGGAGACTATTTTTTTAAGTTAGTAGGCTTTTAGATTTCTTGCACCCTCGTAAATAAAGTGGAGTACTCTGGTACCTTTAGAATTTGCTGGCATATGATTAATTAGGTGAATGTATGATTGGTTTCAGATTGATTTATTTCACTTCATGTAATTGAACTCGGTGATTGATTACCTTGCGCCACGGAATAAACCTATTGAACTCCTCGCGCCTTGATATTATTGGGGTTAGATTTCTTGCGCCTTGACTTGATTGTCGATGTATGATTTATTTAATTAATTAGATTACTAACACGCTTGAAGTTAATGTCGATCTATGATTTATTTAATGCATTAGAAAACTTGCACACCTTGCACACCTTGAAAAATAATGTGGATGCATGATGGATAACAATAATGATTACCTTGCGCCATTAAATTATCAATGTATGATGTGTTAATAACCAAGATTTTACCATGCGCCTTCACTATTGAGGATGCCCGATCGAATTAAATTTTGGTCACTAATGCGCCTTTAATCATGTAAATGTACGATGTTTATATTCTCTAGTAGGAAGGTAGAATGGGTAGCGTATCTTGCACAATGACCCTTCAACGTCGATGATTGACTAGTTAAATTACTAGAACCACATCGATGATTGACTAGTTAAATTACTAGAACCGTTGGGCGCACAAATTTTTATTATAATGAGTGATGAATATATATTAAACCTCTTCTACGTAACGACAAATTAAGGCAAGGAGTGGTTGTTTAGTCCTAGGACCACTTGCGTTATGAAGGTTTTCCTTATGTTTATTTAACTTCTTTTTAACGCCTTTAAATTGTCCATGTTGATGGTTTAATAACTAGATTTTCTTTCACCCTCTATTGTGTTCTTATATGATTGATCTAGGATTTAATTCTCTTATGCCTTGGAATTTTAAGTTACTTGTGTTGGTTTTTAGAATTCCATGGTGCCTTGATGATCTTTGGATAATGTGTTTAATGTCGCTATTAATTGTGGTGTGTAGTTCCTAACACATAGAAAAATAAATAAATAAATAAAAATTTACCTGTCGTATTGTCGTTTTTGTTGTCGTAATGGTGAAGTCACTACATAGCCTCATATCCCTCTAGTTATGAAACTTCTTCTTTATTGAAATTCTCTAGATCATGTTCTTCTAGGAGGAAGGATACTCTGAACCTCCAGGCTCTAAAGTTGTCATCTACCTCCAACTTCTCATCAATCTTGGTTCTCGTAGTCATCCTACCCCTAAATCACAAACTCTGGATTATGAAGTTCTAATCCAAGGAAAAGATATGCTCCACTAGGGTGCACTTGTTGGTTCCATTTCCTTGTCCGGAAACCACACCTATCAAGACAAATGACTATTTTTGTCACATAGATCTGCAAACCATCATCTATTCAGGCCTGCTCTTATACCATGCTATAATTTTAGAAGTTACAGTTATCTTCTTTAACATTCACAAAAAAATTCATGTAATAGGATCATTGACAGAAAAAAAATCACAGAACACAAGTTATATGTTGGGAAACCCTCGTGGGGGAGAAAACCCAGCAACAAATTCTTCAGTATAGATTCCTTCAACCAGTGGAATGTTTTTTGTGCATGTTGATGACATTGAAAATGATTTGGAAGCCTTTGTAATGGTGAGAATCTATATTTGTAATTTACCATTCTTGGATTCATTAAATTTAACATACATATTGACCCTAACAAGCTCAATATGAGAAAGAAGTTATTTTTTTAGAATTCGTGACTCTAGCAAATGACAAGGGAAGCACGAAGATCCAAGACAAAGACTAAACAAAATGTTGAATATCTAGACAAGAACACCAAGAAAGTGTGTTATTGTAGAGGAGGAAGAAGGTATTATTGTGATATGTATTATTATTTCTTGTTGAAGTTTTGTATCCCTATGTGGCAATACTTTTTGATGTAAAAGTCATTCTTGAGTCTTATTGGTAAAGTGCATTGTAGCTAAAAGAAAAATATGACTACATGTTTCATATCCTCTTGTTGTTTCTTGATGAAATACTATTTGATGATTGTTGTTCTATAAGTCCTCATTCACAGGTGCATAAAGAATGTAAAATTGACTTGGATACATCCTATATCTAGACTACTCTCCTAGAGAACTATCGAGAACCATGGTTGGGTACCTAGGTGTATCGATAGATGTAAATATTTCCATAGGACGACCAATTAATTAATATTTATAGTTAGGTTGATCTTAGGCCCTTTTAATGTACCTAGATACATGCTTAACCGCATTACTATATTTCCTACTCTATACACGCTGTACATTTCAGAATTCTTTCATCCTGGCTCATATTTATCTCTAATACCAAAATTAACCCTTGAATATGAATGAATATGCATACTTTCATTTTATTCATCTCATAGGTAATCATGCAAATGAACATCCATGTAGGCACACATATGCATAAGAATATTATTCAAAACATCATGTCAATAAAAACATATACACATTATACATCAGAAATATAAAAAAACACTTATCTTTTGATAAATCACCAATTGTCCACAGACTTCAAAATTTTTACCCAAGAATAGACATCAATGCTCCAATTATATCTACAATAGGTCACCCCCATTATGTGGCTATGAATCCCCTATAGAAAATGATTCCTAATCCAAGCTCAAGTCTCATAGACAATGTATTTATTCTCTATTTAAGGTGCCAAACTCCAGTAGCAATTCCAACATACAACATCTCATGCCCCATCAACCTTCACAACCCAAGGAAGTGTACCCCTTTCTCGACATTGCAATCCGTGAGTATGTCCCACTTCATTTCTAGGGCTCTATTATAGGCCATCTAATATGTCTCAAAGCTCTATGGCTATAGAAAATCCAACTGCACTCAGGAGTCTGTAGGTACCCTCTAGTATTCACACCCTAGGAAACCACCCAAACGATTCTCACTCCAAATCTCTATCATTCCTCAAGGAAACCTAATGAGAATTGTTCGCTGAAATCCCAATAGAATTAACCCAGAGTTCAAAGTATTCATAGATAGAACAAGGTTACAACTATTTCATATCTAAACCTCAACTTAGTGCAACAATAACAACCAAGAAACAACTCAACAATGATACATATTAGCTCAACAAGGTAAATCGGTAAACATGTATATATATATGGTATATTAGGGTTTAGTAGTATAGATGAGGTACAATGGGTAAGAATAAATGGAATAATCGCCTTCAATTAGAAAATATCTCTTATATATCCACATCACCCTTTTGACAAGTGGCACTCAAGGAATTCCTCTACCACCACTTGGGAAATTTATCCCATTACTTGGGAACACATGATATAACCGTGAAAATAAAACTTGGGACTTAGGAATATATTATTATGTTCTTGGCTTAACTTTGTTTCTCTAATTCCTTGCCCCCCTTCCCCTCTCATGGAGTCCTACCCCCCAATACTATTTCTTCCAACTTAGTCTGTAGCAGTGATGTGTTTTATTAATCAATTGTATGTACAAATTACAATACAAACTCTCTGACCTCTAGCCCCAAAAAATTACAAACACTTTCACTTTCCTTCCTCTTTCACTTTCAATTTCACTTTCCTTCCTCTTATAAGTACACATGAATCTCTCCTTCCTATTTCACTTTACAATAATTTAACTAAGTTTTAAAATGATTTACATGTTACTATAATTTTGTTCAAATTATTAACTTTTTCTTGTCTTATAGCTTAATGTGCGATATTTGATCATACGAGAAGAATGTGATTTTTTATCATATTGGTCATTATAAGGTAGAGTTTTTCTCTAAAAGATAAGTTTTTTTCTAAGCTTAAGGAGGTTTCAAATATAGGTGGATTCCAGATATTCTCTCAAACTAATTTTCTCTTATTCTAGTGTGTGGTTGAGATACTCTCTGAACAATTTGTTAATGTGCTAATATAGTGTGTCTATCTTAAGGAAAGGTTTGATGTATTTATATGTGTACAATTATTTTTTGAATATATCACTCAATCCCATTTTTGTATGTGAAAACCGAGTCTACTCTCCCATTTGTCTAGATGGTATTAGAGGTGGTACATGCTTGAATCTTTCATGAGAGGTCCATGATCATGGAATTTAAATGTTTCTAATCCTTTGCATATATATGATTATCATAGATAGATTATGTTGTGTGTTTTTAAGTTCTTGTATGTTGTATAATATGTTCCTCCTTAGTGCTATGGTGTCTTTTTAGTGTCTTTGCTTCCTATTTCTAAAAGAGAAAAATTGTGTTGCTTGATGTGTGGAGGATTTGTGTGATACCTATTGTGCATCGATATTCTAGAGGGAGGAGAATATTTTCTTATCCATCAATGTGGGATATAAATAAGAAAATATATGTTTAAAGAGAAATTATAACACAAGAGAACCATGGATATTGAACGTGCATCTATGAAAGAGAACACATCTCTTTTCATCCAAGAAACATGGGAATATGATGTGAGGGGGGATTCCTAGGATTTATGAATGGTGAGGGTGAACTTCAATGTATATTTTAAAAGAATTTAGGAGATCATGTTGGCATGGCATGTCCGTGTGTCAACGATGGTCCTCATCAGCATTATCATTACAGTCATATGAATTATTAACAAGAAGATAGTGTTTTTATAATTATATCTATAGGTGAAGATCTTGTATGCAAGTATTAAGTAACTTAGAATACCAACAAAAATGAGAAAGAAGAAACATTTATTTTCTAGTGAGTTTCATTTATGGAAAAAATTGTGTATGTTGGGAAATTGGTTGGAATAATTCTAGTAATGGTTGTTGTGTACTATGTGAAGCAAAGCAGTGAATCCATAAAGGTGAAGTTGTTGAATAAGAAACCATTGGAATCATTTGAATAGGGTTGAAGCCATAAAGTTGAAGTTGTTGAAGAAGAAACCATTGGAATCGTTTGAATAGGGTTGTTGTTCCATGTTTTGAATAGTTTTATTTTATTTTATTTTCTTTATTATCTCACATTGGAAGAGTGAGGTCAATTTCACTTCATGAGTGTTGATGGAAGAGTGAGGTTATTGGATTCATTAAATTTAACAGGCACGTTTTGAATAGTTTTATTTTATTTTATTTTCTTTATTATCTCACATTGGAAGAATGAGGTCAATTTCACTTCATGTGTGTTGATGGAAGAGTGAGGTTATTGGATTCATTAAATTTAGCAGGAATATTGAGCCTCACAAGTTCAATATGAGAAATAATTTATTTTATTAGAATTCATGACACTAACAAAATAAAAGGCAACCATGAAGATCCAAGACAATTACTAAACAAAATGTTGAATATCTAGATAAAGACACCAAGTGTTTGCATGATTGCAGAGGAGGAGGAAGGTATTCTTTTCATATGTATTATTATCTATTGTTTATGTTTTATATCCCTATGTGGTATTACATGCATTGTAGCTAAAAGGAAAATATAGATACATGTTTCATCTCCTTTAGTTGTTTCTTGATGAAATACTATTTGATTATTGTTGTTCTATAGATCCTTATAGATCCTTATTTGTAAGTGAATAAAGAATGTAATATTTACTAGGATACATCTTATATAAATACTATTTTCCTATGGTACAATTATAAGAAAGTTCATATTGCACCCAATTTTTCATCGAAAAAGGTCTCCAATTCATGAATTGAAATATATTGAATTTCGACGTTATTTTAGGTGCTAATTGCCTCTTTTGTTGTAGTGTATAATTTTGTTCAAATTATTAATGTTTTCTTGTCTTATAGTTTAATGTGTGATATTTGATCATACGAGAAAAATGTGGTTTTTTATCATATTGGTAATTATAATGTAGAGATTTTCTCTAAAAGATAATTTTGTTTCTAAGTTTAAGGAGGTATAAAATATAGTTGGATATGAGAGATTCTCTCCAACTAGTTGTATTCTATTCTAGTGTGTGCTTGAAATACTCTGTCAATTGTTTTTTAATGTGCTAATGTAGTGTGTCAATCGTAAGGAAATGTTTAATATATTTATATCTGTACAATTATTTTTTGAATATATCACTCAATACCATTTTTGTATGTGAAAACCAAGTCTACTCTCCCATTTGTCTAGATGGTATAAGAGGTGGTACATGCCTGAATCTCTCATGAGAGGTCCATGATCATGGAATTTCAATGTTTCTAATCCTTTTAATATATATGATTAGCATAGAGAGATTATCTTGTGTGTTTGTAAGTGATATTATGTTGTAGAATATGTTCCTCCTTAGTGCTATGGTGTCTTTGTAGTGTCTTTGCTTATAATTTCTAAAACAAAAAAATTGAGTTTCTTGATGTGTGGAGGATTTGTGTGATACCTATTGTGCATTGATCTTCTTTAGGGAGGATAATGTTATCTTGTGCATGAATGTGGGATCTAAATAAGAAAAGATAGGTTGAAAGATAAAATATAACAAAAGGGCACCATGGATATTGAACATGCATCATTGAAAGAGGGCACATCTCCTTTCATCCAAGAAACATGGGAATACAATGTGAATGTCATTCTCGTCAAGGGGGGCACCTGGGATTCATGAATAGTAAGGGGGGACTTCATTGTATATTTTACGATAATTTTGGAGATCATTCTAACATGGCATGTCATTGTTTCAACGATCGCCCTCATCTGAATTGTTGTTGAAATCCTATGAATTATTAACAATAAGATATTGCTTTCATCATTCTATCCATAGGTGAAGAGATTATATGGAAATATGAAGTAACTTAGAATACCAAAAAAAATGAGAAAGAAAAAACACTTATTTTCTAGTGAATTTCATTTATGGATAAATTTGTGTATGTTGGGAAATTAATTGGCATAATTCTAGTAATGGTTGTTGTGTACTATGTGAAGCAAAGAAGTGAAGCCACAAAGGTTAAGTTTTTAAATAAGAAACCATAGGAATCGTTTGTATAGGGTTGTTGTGCCATGGTTTGAATAGTTCTATTTTATTTTTTATTCTTTATTATCTCACATTGGCAGAGTGAGGTCAATTTCACTTTATGAGTGTTGATTCATGGAAAATATGGCCATCTTGAAATTGTCAAATTGTGAAATTGATGGAGACATTTTATTTTGTAAATCAAATGTTGGAGTATGGGAATTGTTGGCATGTGCTTGGTGAGAGCAAGCTTAAATTTTTGGATATGTTGTTTGTGCATGTTGGTGACAATGAAAATGGTTTGGAATGCTCAGTAATGGTGAGACTCTATATTTGTAATTTACAATTATTTGATTCATTAAATTTAACAGACATATTGATCCTCACCAACTCAATATGACAAATAAGTTGTTTTATTAGAATTCATGATTCTAAGAAATGACAAAGCAATCATAAAGATCCAAGACAAAGATAAACAAAATGTTGAAGATCTAGATAAAGACACGAGGTGTGTGAATGATTTTCTAGAAGGAAGAAGGTATTCTTTTCATATGTATTATTATCTCTTGTTTATGTTTTACAGCCCTATGTGGTAATACTTTGTGATGTAAAATTCATTCTTGAGTCTTATTGGTAAAGAGCATTGTAGCTAAAAGGAAAATATAGCTACATGTTTCATCTCTTTCATCTCTTCTATTTGTTTCTTGATGAAATACTATTTGATTATTGTTATTGTATAGGTCCTCATTTGTAGGTACATAAAGAATGTAATATTAACTAGGATTAACTAGGATACATCCTATATCAAGACTATTTTACTAGATAACTATTGAGAACCATGGTTGGGTACATATGTGCCTCACTAGATGGAAATATGTCCATAGGATGACCAATTTCTTAGTATTTATAATCAGGTTGATGTTAGGCCCTTTTAATGTACCTAGCTACATGCTTGGAAAAATCACAACAAGTCATAGTCTGTACACACTATACATTTCAAAATTCTTTCAACATAGTTCATATTTATTTCTAATACCAAAATTAACCCCTTAATATAAATGAATATGCATAATATTATGTTATCGATCTCATAGGTAATCATGCAAATGAGTACTAATCTAGGAACATAGATACATAAGTATTTTATTAAAAGCATCATGTAAATAAAAACATAGACACATTAAACATGAGAAATATAACAAAACACTTATATTTTGATATATCAACAACTTTATATAGACCTAAAATGTTTCACCTAGCCATAGCCATCATTACTCCAATTCTCTCAACAATAGGTCACCCCCATGCTAGGGATATGATTCTACTAGAGAAAAGGATTCCTTCGCCAAGCTAAGGTCTCATAGACAATGTAGTTATTCTCGAGTTAAGGAACCAAACTCCAGTACCAATTCCAACTTCCAACCTCTCAGTCCCCATCAACCTTAACAACCCAAGGAGGTTTACCTCCTTATGCACACTGCAATCCTTCAATATCTCCCACTTTACTTCTAGGTATATATTATAAGACATTGAATATGTCTCATATCCATATGTCTCTATAAAATGTAATTTCACTCAGGAGTCTTGAGGCACCCTCTAGGATTCACACCTTGGGAAACCACCCAAACAATTCTCACTCTAGGGCTCTAGCCTTCCTTAAAGAAGCCTAATGATAATTGTGCAATGAATTCCAAATATAATTAACCTATATTTCAAATTATTCATAGACAGAAGAAAGTAACAAATATTTCCCATCTAACCCTCAATTCAGTGTTGCAGAACAACCAAGAAACAACTCAACAATGATACATATGATCTTAGAAGGGTAAATTGGTACACATATACATATATGGTATAGTAAATTGTAGTAGTATAGATGAGGTACAGTGGGTAAGAATGAATCAAATAATCCCCTTCCATTAGAAAATAATTCTTATATATGCATGTCACCCTTTTGACAAATGACACTCAAGGAATTATTCTTCCATCACTTCGAAAATTCATCCCATTACATGGGAACATAGCATATAATTATGAAAATAATACTTGGGACTTAGGAATATAATATTGTGTTCCTTTTCCTAGCTCCCTTTGTTTAATCTTGTATCCTCCTTTCCCTCGTGTGGAGTCCTTACTGCCATACTATTTTTTCCAACTTGGTCTGTAGCAGTGATGTATTTTATTAATTATCTATATGTACTAATTACAATACATGTTATCTGACCTTTTATCATCACATACACTCTAGCCCAAAAACATTACAGGAACTTTGGCCTAAAACCATATTGGCTCAGTATCCTATATAATATATGTACATATACAATTAAAACCCTGGGGTCAAACTAGGGGTATTACAACCCTAAAGTACAATAGGTTCCCAATCAATTTGTGTTGTACTAGTGTTTGTCCCAAAGGTATGCTTGGTTCACAACTAGAATATTGTTTGAGATGATGTCCTATAAGTAAATGGAGGAGCATGAACAATCTGTTTTAGAGATAGAAGTGGTTTTCTATACTAAATATCCATTGGTTGGTTATTTTGATAGTCAAAGGTACAATGTAGTTGCATTGTTATCACTAGGGAAACCAAGTGCCAAATTGTAGAGTTAATTATAAGGTGGAATGATTAGTTTGTAACAATAAGGACATAAATGTTGTTCTATATGTAGAAAATATTTTTAAGCATTTAGTTCAAAGGACGTTGGTGAGAATTCTTGTGATAGTAGTGGAGATCAAATAGTGATGGATAA
>JZKD02S0629757.1:677457-688957 GCA_000966675.3 Picea glauca | reverse complement strand
CTCCCTTTGTTTAATCTTGTATCCTCCTTTCCCTCTTGTGGAGTCCTTACCGCCATACTATTTTTTCCAACTTGGTCTGTAGCAATGATGTATTTTATTAATTAGCTATATGTACTAATTACAATACATGTTATCTGACCTTTTATCATCACATACACTCTAGCCCAAAAACATTACAGGAACTTTGGCCTAAAACCATATTGGCTCAATATCCTATATAATATATGTACATATACAATTAAAACCCTGGGGTCAAACTAGGGGTATTACAACCCTAAAGTACAATAGGTTCCCAATAAATCTATGTTGTACTAGTGTTTGTCCCAAAGGTATGCTTGGTTCACAATTAGAATATTGTTTGAGATGATGTCCTATAAGTAAATGGAGGAGCATGGACAATCTGTTTTAGAGATAGAAGTGGTTTTCTATACTAAATATCCATTGGTTGGTTATTTTGATAGTCAAAAGTACAATGTAGTTGCATTGTTATCACTAGGGAAACCAAGTGCCAAATTGTAGAGTTAATTATAAAATGGAATGATTAGTTTGCAACAATAAGGACATAAATGTTGTTCTATATGTAGAAAATATTTTTAAGCATTTAGTTCAAAGGACGTTGGTGAGAATTCTTGTGATAGTAGTGGAGATCAAATAGTGATGGATAAACAAGGTAAATTTTGTGTGTTGTGTTTAATAAAAGCAGTGACCATATGGAAATGTGAATCACACCATATATTCGTAGAAAGTCTAGGATGGTATGAATAGATTCTATGTATTGGTCCTTGAAAATTTTGATCTAGTATGTTACCTAGAGTTGGTACTTTGGAGAATTGTTGTAGTGGTAGCTAGACATTGATTTCAAATCTTGTACCTATGTTGTCTTTGTGTGATATAGTATGTTAAATGTATGCCCATGTATATTTGTATGTAACATGTAAAGGGAATATCACTATAACACCTGGATAGGCATTCATACCCCTTTTCCATGTGTCCTTGATGATTTGGTGATTTGGGTGAATTGTTCGATACAGTGAAAAACCTATATTATGGAGTTGTTAGACACTTGTAGGAGTGGCCCATGTGTTGGATATATGCTCTATGAGTGGATTTTCTTAGTTGTAGATGCTAGGAGGTGTGTTAGGCATAGAAAATATAAGTTTATGTACATTAAGGGGGATTTCATCAAGAAGTTTAATGGACCATGTATACTTGAAGGAAATCCTATTAGACCAATAGTTGTAGTGGTTAGGTACCCATGTATTTTGATGGATGGTTGTTACATTATATGGACTTTGTTTTGGACATAATTGTCATTGATGTCAACATGAAAAGTAAATAACTAGAAGTCCAAAGCTCAAGAAGAAGAATGAATTGTTGATCACGATAGGATCAACAATTTGATCATGTTCAGAAAGGCTAACACATGAAGAAATTTCGTCGGGATGAGTGGAAGGATTTCACAATTGATAAAATGCACAAAAATGGTGAGAAGACTCAACAACCGTTCGATCACTGTGAAAAGAACAGTTGTCGTTCGATCAGAAGTTGACCATGGGATTAAGGGTCGTGAGAGGATCCTGACAATCGAAAAGGATGAGATTTTGACTATCCATATACTCGTCGACTGTGGGATCAAACCCAAGTTCTTATTGATCATTCGAATCATTTTCAAGTAGAAGGAACGTTGGATGATTGGTAAAACGACCATATTAAGTCGTGATCATCATATGCGCAAGTGCATGAATCAACAACTATTAGATATAGGTAAGTTTCACCCACCTTAATACGTCGACGATAAGTGAGAATGGTTTTAGGGGGATCCACATAAAACCACCCCATTCTTGACCCCCCCCGTTTATTAAAGGCAGAATGGAAAGAGGGGTCTGGAATCCAACCTTAACCATTGATATAAGCTCCTTGACCTCCACCATCCAAGACTTGCGTGTCCAATTTCGAATGCACACCCCCCCTTCATTAAAGGCAATATGGCAAGGGGGATTCAGAATCGAATCTGAATTGTAGAATTAGACACGAAAATCTTAATCATCCGAATCTGGAAGGAGGATATGCCTAGGAGTCAGCTAACAGTCCAAAACAAAGAAACGATCTGATCTGTTGATATAGAGGGCATGTGGCGAGTGATTAACATTTCACTGACTCGCAGGCCAGGAAAGTCAAAAGCGATGTTGCATGAAACTCACGATAAGAGAGGTTGTGAAAAGACTTAGGCCATCGGATCACACAGGATCAAGGCATCAGCCTGTCGATCAAATATACATTGAGAGATCTACGTCGATAGACCACGTCAGTCAAGACGTGTGCATCCACATCAGCAAGATCCATGTAAGCAAGGACACCTGACATACTCAGACACTGACAAGTGTCAAGTCAATATGGCATTTCAGGCACATGCAAACCATGGATTTGAATGACACATGGTAGGTACTCGACACGTTTCAAGTCTTCTTGTGACGTTAGCAAGTATACGTCATGTCGGGAGTTTTCATATTGGGAGTTTTTCCATCATAAGCAAATACTCTAAAAGCACAAAGTCCCAAATGCCGAAACTACGAAAGGGACACGTCTCAGGTGTTCTACATTTTCGACAGTTTTGGAGAGTTGGAGGTTATGAAGACTCGAAGGAATAAACACTGAAATCTCGCCAGTCCTCCATCTCATCAGAAGATTGAATAACGACCGTTGTTTTGGTAAAACGCTCAAGCACTCATTCAATCTTAGCATTCGATCACCGTCATTGGTCATATGCTATAAGAATACTAAAAGTAAATTATAACATGTCGCTATAATTGGTAAAGCCTATGGTTATGTAACACACGGTCATATGTTATGGTTTGCAGGAAGCGCCTTCATGGAATCTAGTCTCTGTAGATATAACATATACTAGGCATCGAGTATAAAGGATTAAATTGATCCATGTTTGTGATCAATTTATGACAAAAATGAACCAATACAAAATCATGATTAAAAGAGAATAAATCGTGAAAATATGAATAAAGAATAAAAAGAAAAATGATATTAATTAAAGTTTAGATTATCATTTTAAATGAAAAGGTACAATGGTTCAAACAAAGGGACACGTTGTTTTAAATTTAGACCAGTTTGAATATTATATAAACAAGAAAAAGTGGTGAAAAGAAAGTGTCTCTGTAATTCAAGTCAGAAGATCAATAGCTGAAGTAGAGTCCAAGAAGAAATACAAATACCTATGTATTAAGGGTGGTTGGGTGGTTCAAGGGTAGGTTGGTGCCTGCAGAGGGAGTTGGTGCTTCCTTGTCAGTTGTAGCAAACTAAACAAGGGGGTCGTAGCCTCCTACCGGTTGGTGCTGGTAAAACAGGGTGTGGGTGCATCCTGATTAGTTGGTGCCGATCAACGAGGAAGTACATCTTCCTTCTATGTAACATGTAAAACAAATTTTGCAGTTAATAGAAAAGAGTTTATGTTTTTCCCATTTGTGTTCCATAATAAAATACTATGACAAAAGTCTATTTGCACTAATAAATGAAAAATTGATATAATTGTTGTGTCACTGATTCACCCCCCCCCCTCTCAGCGACAGGATCTAATTCTACAATTGGTATCAGAGACAGTTCCTTTAGCATAGTCTAACAAACTTGAAGGCAGATCTTGAAGATGGGTCAACAAGAAGGGATGTCTAACAAGAAAGCACCATTGTTCAATTGAGAAGTCTATGCTCTGTGGAAAATAAGAATGAATCATTTCTTGTTAGCACTTTCTTTTGATATCTGGCAATCTGTTGTAGACGGTTACATTGCACCGACTACTCTACCCAAAGACTCTCAAGGAAAGAAAAATTGTGATGATAACTCAAGAGAAGTTAATGGAATTCTAGCTGGGTAGACTGATTCTATATGTGTGAAAGTTATGCATTGCAAATCGGCCAAAGAAATATGGGAAAAATTGGAAGCTATATATGAAGGAGAGGAAAAAGTCAAAGAAGCTAAACTACATACCTACATAACTCAATTTGAAAATCTGAAAATAAAAGAAGAAGAAAATATCGCTGAGTACTTTCACAGGGTAGATGAAGTGGTCAACTCAATTAGAGAAGTAGGAGAAGAAGTTACAGATAAACCTATTGTGCAAAAAATACTAAGGTCATTACCTATGAGATATAATGCAAAGATTTATTCAATAGAAGATAGATCCGATCTAAAAACACTCACAGTTGATCAGCTCCATGGAATCTTTACAGCATATGAAATGAGAACATCGCATGATAAATCAACGAAAGATGAAACAACCTTCAAAGCATCCAGAACAAAGACAAATCAGAAGCAAATCCTCAATCTAATCATCATGAAGAATCTGATTTGGAAGAAGCCAATTTCATTAGAAAACTTCAGAAAGGTTCAGGGAAGTACAAAAGCAAGCTTCCGTTCAAATGCTTTAACTGTGGAAAAATTGGTCATTTTTCATCTAAGTGTCCTTACCCCAAGGAGGACCCTGAAGATCAAGAAAGAAAAAAAAAATATTCAATATAAGAATAAGGAAAAACCCAACTTTAAGAAAACGTTTTACAGAGGGAAAAATAATTTTTATTCAAAAGAGGAAAACAAGTTCGTCTGAGTCCAGTGATAACAATGTATCTGACGATGATGAAGTCCTTTTCTTAGGTATTGAAGATTCTAATGAAACAAAAAAAATCAAATATGAAGAAGAGATAGAAGAAGAAGCAGAAGTCAATATGGAGGAAGAACTTCTCAGTGCTCTGAATGAATTAAGAAAATACAAAACCAGATATAGACACATGAAAGGTTTTGTCGATGAACAAAAATAAAAATATGAACAAAAGGAAAAAGAAATGGAGAAACTCATGAGCAACCTAAGAAAAAAAATCTTAGAAGAAAATAATATCGAAGAAAATCTAGAAAAGTCTCTTAAGGAAAAACAAATAACTTGTGAAAGAATGGAAGCAGAAATAGTTCATATGAAAAAGGAACTGGATGCAAAAATCATTCAAACAAAATTTGAAAATATCTCTAAAATATTAGATAAGATTATTACAGCTCAAAGGGATCCTGAAAATAAAAATGGAATAGGTTATTCTCAAAAGGAAAGCCATGTTAACTCAAAATCTTATGCAGATGCTCTTCAAAGTAAATTCAAGAAGAAGAATGAAGAGAAGACAAGTAATGACAAGAGATCCAAAAAATTACCTCCACTCATTAGGAAAGAAGGAAAGACAATACCAAAGAAGATTTATCAAAACATGTATCCTCGCATTTTTATTGGTTACTTCTATTCTTGCTCTAATTTTGGACACAAAGCTATAAAATGTAGAGCATATAAAAAGAAGAATCTGAAGGTTAAGAACTACATCCATAAAGATAAACAAGTAGCAAAACTAGTTAAAGGCAGAAACTATAACCCCTTTGCACCCTTACAAGAAGGGGAATTACAATGCTTCAGATGCCACAACCATGGGCATAAATCCATTAATTGTAGACTAATGGAAGCCTCAGAACAATCCAAGTTAATTAGAGAGAAAAAGAAACTTTGGAGAGTAAAAACATCAAAGAGGGATTGCCTTATTGCCCTGAAAACTCAAAATGAAAAGGATCTCTGGTATGTTGACAGTGGATGCTCGAAACATACGACAGGTAACAAGAACAAATTTTTAGACTTAAAGAAACAAAAAGGTAAAGTTACATTTGGTGATAATGATTCAAGTAACATACTTGGGAAAGGCATTGTGAGCCTAGGAAAAGACAAAGCTAGAAATGTACTACTTGTCGATAAATTGAAGCCTAGTTTATTAAGTATCAGTCAAACCTATGATGAAGGACACTTATGTATCTTTGACTCTCAAAAGTGTGATATTAGGAGAGAAGGAACATGAAAATTAGTTGGCACTGCTCCTAGAACTCCTGAAAATGTATACATACTAAATGCTAAATTAAAAAAAGAGTGTCATATAAATTTAGTAGATGAAAGTTGGCTATGGCATAGAAGGTTGGGGCATATTAACTTTGACAATATTGTGAAAGTTAGCAACCTTGGTGCAGTAAGAAACTTGTCAAAAATCATAAAACCTTCAAATGCTATGTGTAGACATTATCAACTAGGGAAACAAACTAGAATAAGATTCAAGGCAAAAGAATACACAACCTCAAAACCGTTAGAACTTGTTCACATTGACCTATGTGGACCTAATAGAACCAATAGCTTGCAAGGAGAGTCTTACTTTATTTTATTCATTGATGACTTTACTAGAATGAGTTGGATATGTTTTCTCAAAGAAAAATTAGAAGCACTCAATAAATTGAAAGCTTTTAAAACCCTTGTTGAAAATGGAAAAGAGACAAAAATAAAATGTCTTAGATATTACAATGGTAGTGAATTTACCTCAAGAGAGTTTGATGTCTTCTATGAAACTAAAGGAGTAAAAAGACAATTCTCTGCTACTAGAATGCCCCAACAAAGTGGGATTGTTGAAAGAAAGAATAGAACAGTTCAGGAGGCTGCAAGAACCATGCTAAATGAAGAAAAACTATTAGATGGATATTGGAGGGAAGTTGTAAGCACAGTAGGATACATATTGAATAGAGGTCATCTCAGGATTAATAGTGATAAAAACCCTTATGAATTATGGTTTGGAAGAGCTCCATCAGTGAAATGCTTCAAAGTCTTTGGAAGTAAATGCTACATCAAAAGACTAGATGAGAGTCTTGGAAAATTTGATGCCAGGTCTGATGAAGGTATTTTTCTTGGATATGTTTCAAACAAAAAGGCATACATATGCTACAATCTTATATTACATAAGATTTTTGAAAGTGCAGATGTCAGAGTAGATGATCTAAAACCAATAAGGATCAAAAATCAAGAGACCATATCTACAAATAAAGATGAATAAGATGATGAGACATTAGGAACCAAACTAAAAGAAGTAGAAGAGAGTGAAAAAGAAAAAGAAGAAGATGATATGGATACTAGTGATAATGAAGAAGATAGTGAAGATGGAGGGATAAGAGAATATTTTCCAAGAAGAGATACAAGGACACCCTCAAGAATTATTCAGAAAAATCATCCCGAAGAACTAATTATTGGAGATATGAATGATGGAGTGCAAACAAGAAGACAATTGTTGTATCAAACATAATTAGCATTGTTGTCACATGTTGAGCCAAGCTCAATAAAAGAGGCATGTAAATAAGAGAATTGGGTTAAATCCATGAATGAAGAATTGGATCGAATTGAAAGAAATCAAACTTGGGAGCTAGTTCCTAGACCAAAAGATAAAAATGTTATTGGAACTAAATGGGTATATAAAAATAAAATGAATCAAGATGGGCAAGTAATAATAAACAAGTCCATATTAGTATGTAAGGGGTATGATCAGGTTGAAGGAGTAGACTATTAAGAAACATTTGCACTTGTGGCCAGATTGGAGGCAATTAGGATTTTCTTAGCTTTCTCCAGCTATAGAAAATTTAAAGTGTACCAAATGGATGACAAGTCAACATTTCTCAATGGAAATTTAGAAGAGGAAGTCTACATTGAGCAACCAAAAGGATTCAAATTAACCAACAAAGGGGACTATGTTTGCAAATTGAATAAGGAACTCTATGGATTAAAACAAGCACCCAGAGCATGGTATGCAAGGTTAGATTTTTATTTACAAAAACAAGGCCTCAAAAGGGGATCAACAGACAACAATATTTATTGCAAAATTGATGGTAATAACTTGATCATTGTGGAAGTGTATGTTGACGATATCATTTTTGGTAGTAATGAAATAAAAATGAGTGAAGACTTTGCTAAAAGGATGCAACAAGAATTTGAAATGTCCATGCTTGGCGAACTAAATTTCTTCCTTGGATTACAAATAATATAGTCCAAAAGAGGATTTTTTATCCATCAGTCTAAATATGTTAATGATATTCTTAAGAGATTCCAGTTAGAGGATTGCAAACCTGTTAGTAAACCTATGACAGTTGGATGCAAACTAAGCAAGGATGATGAGTCCAAAACTATAGATACACAATATTACAGATCAATGATTGGCAGTTTTCTCTATGTAACAACTTCTAGACCTGATGTCAAGCAAGTTGTTGGGATGGTGGCTAGATTCCAAGCATAACCAAAGGAGAGTCATGTTCAAGCTGTAAAAAGAATCTTCATATATTTAAAGGGAACCATAGATCTAGGTTTTTGGTACCCTAGAAAGGACTCATTCACATTAAAATCATATTCAGATGTTGATTGGGAAGGAGGTATAAATGACAGAAAAAGTACGAGTGGTGGAGCATTCTTTTTGGGAGAATCACTAGTTGCTTGGATAAGCAAGAAACAGTCTTCAATTTCTCTGTCAAGCACTGAATATGAGTATATTGCAGCAACAGAATGTTGCACACAAGTGGAATGGATGAAAAAAATTCTACAAGATATCAAAATAACATTTGAAGAACCCACCATTATCCACTGTGATAATACAAGCGTGTTAAGTCTTTCCAAGAACCCTGTTCAACACTAAAAATCGAAACACATCCCCATAAAATACCATTATCTAAGAGATCAGGCTGAAAACAAGAACACTAAATTGGAATATGTTCCAACACAAGAACAGGTGGTAGATATTTTTACAAAACCCTTAAACAGAGATGTATTTGAACATCTTAGGCAAAAACTGGGAGTAATTATTCCTCCTACTTAAAATCTCTCAAAAATCTAATGCATAAGTGGGCACCTATGTAGGGGGAGATAACAATCAATGTTAGAAAAAGTTACTCAGTTATGACAGAAAATCTGTGATTGCAGAAGAAAATACCAGGTGTCAAAATAATAATAATAATAATAATATATATATATATATATATATATATATATATATATATATATACAGATCATAAGAAAATAAAAAACCCTTTACCATGTATGCAAAAGGGGGAGAGTAAATTCAAAGGACAGAAGCATCACCACAGGGGGAGATTGTGTATGAACTTTGGTTGTTTTCCTCAATGACAAAGGGGGAGATTGTTGGATATAATTGTCATTGATGTCAACAGGAGAAGTAAATGACCAGAAGCCCAAAGCTCGGGAAGAAGAATGAATTGTTGATCACGATAGGATCAACAATTCTATGATGTTCAGGAAGGATAGTGCATGAAGAAATGTCGTCGGGATCAGTCGAAGGATTTCATAATTGATCAAATGCACAGAAATGGTGAGAAGACTTAGCAACCGTCCGATCACTATGAAAAGAACAATTTTCGTTCGATCAGAAGTTGACCATGGGTTTAAGGGTCACGAGAGGATCGTGACCATTGAAAAGGATGAGAGTTTGACTATCCATATACCCGTCGACCGTGGGATCAAACCCAAGTTCTTATTAAGCAGTCGAATCATTTTCAAGTAGAAGGAACGTTGGATGATTGGTCAAACGACCATATTAAGTCGTGATCATCGGATGGGCAAGCGCATGAATCAACAATCGTTAGATCCAGGTAAGGTGCACCCACCTTAATACGTCGACGAGAAGTGAGAGTGGTTATAGGGGGACCCACGTGAAACCACCCCATTCCAGACCCCCCCCCCCTTTTATTAAAGGAAGAATGGAAAGGGGGGTCCAGAATCAAACCTTAACCATTGATACAAGCTTCTTGATATCCGCCATCCAAGACTTGTGCATCCAATTCTGGACGCCCCCCCTTCATTAAAGGCAGTATGGAAAAGGGGGTCCAAAATCAAATCTCAACCGCAGAATTAGACACAAAAATATTAATCGTCTGAATCTGCAAGGAGGATATGCCTAGGAGCCAGCTAACATTCCAAAACAAAGAAATAATCTGATCTGTTGATCCAGAGGGCACATGGCGAGTGATTGACATTTCACTGACTTTCAGGTTAGGAAATTCAAAAGCAATGTTGCATGAAACTCGCGATAAGCGAGGTTGCGAAAAGATCTGGGCCATCGGATCACACAGGTTCAAGGCATATCTCAGGTTGTCGATCAAATATACATCGAGAGATCTATGTCGATAGACCATGTCAGTCAGGACGCGTGCATACATGCCAACAAGATCCACATAAGCAAGGACACCTGGCATACTCAGACACTGACATGTGTCAAGTTAATATGGCATTTTAGGCACATGCAAACCATAGATTTGAATGACACGTGGCAGGTAATCGACACGTGTCAAGTCTTCTTGTGACATTAGCAAGTATACGTCATGTCGGGATTTTTCATCTTGGGATTTTTTGCATCATAATAAAATACTCTAAAATCACAAAGTCCCAAATGCCGAAACTCCGGAAGGGACACGCGTTAGGTGTTATACCTTTTCGGAAATTTTTGAGAGTTGGAGGTTATGAAGACTCGAAGGAATAAACACTAAAATCTTTTCAGTCATCCATCTCGTCAGGATATTGAATCATGACCGTTATTTTTCTAAAACACTCAAGCACTTGTTCAAGCTTAGCATTTGGTCACCGCCGTTGGTCATATGCTATAAGAATATTAGAAGAAAATTATAACATGTCACTATAATTGGTAAAGCATGTGGTTATGTAACGCATGGTCATATGTGATGTTTTGAAGGAAGCGCCTTCACAAAATCTGGTCTCTGTAAATATAACAGATATTAGGCATCGAGTATAAAGGATTAAATTGATCCATGACTGTGATCAATTTATGACAAAAACGAACCAATAAAAAGTCATGATTAAAAGAGAATAAATCATGAAAATATGAATAAAGAATAAAAAGAAAAATGATATTAATTAAAGTTTAGATTATCATTTTAAATGAAAAGGTACAATGGTTCAAACAAAGGGACACGTTGTTTTAAATTTCACACCAGTTTGCAGATTATATAAACAAGAAAAAGTGGTGAGAAGAATGTGTCTTTGTAGTTCAAGTCAAAAGATCAAAAGCTGAAGCAGAGTCCAAGAAGAAATACAAATACCTATGTATTAAGGGTGGTTGGGTGGTGCAAGGGCAGGTTGGTTCCTGCAGAGGGAATTGGTGCTTCCTTGTCAGTTGTAGCTGACTAAACAAGGGGGTCGTAGCCTCCTACCAATTGGTGTTGGTAAAATAGGGTGTGGGGGCATCTTGATCAATTGGTGTTGATCAAAGAGGAAGTATATCTTCCTTCTATGTAACATGTAAAACGAATTTTGCAGTTAATAGAAAAGAATTTGTGATTTTCCCATTTGGGTTCCACGATAAAATATTGTGTCAAAATTTTGTTTTCATTAATAAATGTAAAATTGATATAATTGCTGTGTCACTGATTCACCCCCCCCCCACTCTCAGCAACATGATCTGATTCTACACTTTGATAGTTTGGTGGTGTGTACATGATTAAGGTATAATATGTAAGTTCGAGGTTCGACCTAATATACACTTTGTTGATGAGCACTATCTTTGATTCATGGTAGAGAATGTGTTGTAGAGAACTAGAGGATGATGGAATACCTAACCTAACAGAGATTGAGACAAGTACTCGTTAAGTT
>JZKD02S0629757.1:653139-665899 GCA_000966675.3 Picea glauca | reverse complement strand
CCTTCAGAGCCTCATTGTAATCATCTTCTTGCGAATGCGAGTAGCCGTCACATCTCTTCTCAGAGATAAGCTGCCACCATTCTAGCGAGTCTTCCACTCTATATTTTTACAGTCTATGTACATTTCTTTCATTAATAGAAATCATGTATTACTATATATCTGTGTTTAAGGTTTCATCTCCGATACATTTCTATTATATTATTGAATATCTTCGATATCTCCGTGCATTTCTTTATTATATCTTCGATCTCATTTCGTGCCGAATATAATCCAGATCAACTCTCCCATTTTTCTAGATGGTATTAGAGGTGGTACATGCCTGAATATCTCATGAAATGTCCATGATCATGGAATTTCAATGTTTCTAATCCTTTTCATATATATGATTAGCATAGAGAGATTATCTTGTGTGTTTTTAAGTTCTTTTATGTTGTAGAATATGTTCCTCCTTAGTGCTATGGTGTCTTCGCTTCTAATTTCTAAAAGAGAAAAATTGTGTTTATTGATGTGTGGAGGATTTGTGTGATATATATTGTGCATTGATTTTCTATAGGGAAGAGAATATTATTGATCTGGATTTAGGAGAGGAACGAACAGACCGAATACAATAAACACAGAGATATGAATAATAACACAAATATCCAGTGAACAATATCTTTTATTAAATAATGAAATAGGTTGAAATTGTAAAACTTCATAACTGAAACACATGCTCAAATGGTGGTAGCTATCTCTGAGAAGAGATGTGGCTGCTACATGCATACTTTTGAGTATAATGGATTACAATGAGGTTCCAGAGGTCTTTTTGATATTATTCATGAATGCCAAAACCCTAGACATCCAAAAACCTAACCTTAGAAGGTGAAACACCAAAAATCATGTGGGCCTTATGGGCAAGTTGGTGTAATTTGGTACCTCAACTTCCAAGTGTCGTAAATTTTGCATATGACCTATGTTTTAGGCGTGTGATAGCTCATTGGAAAGGTCTTTCAGAGAACTACACATTCCGTAATCAAACTCTAACTCTGACTATAGTTTGATTGTGGCGAGCCAAAAAAACAATGTTTAGGGCCCCAAAATGGCCCTGAAAGTACAATAAGATGTGATAACATGAAAAAATAAAAAATAATCCAGTTGGATTAGGAGAGAGGCCACTCGTATACACATTGAATATGTGTGGGGATTCAGACCTCCCTAGAAGTGTAGAACCCACAATTACAAAGTAGTACAAAAGAACGTGTTGAACAAAAAATGTACACAAGGAGCCAGGTGGAATAGGTGGTCGGCCACAAATATCCACCTAGATCTATCCTCCCCCTTTAGGAAGAAATGGTCTCCATTGCGTTGATTTCCCCCATCAGGTGAGGACAATTCTATTGGATTTTTCCTTGAGTGATCCACTTGCTTTGGTGTAGGAGTTTGCTTGCCTTGTCAACCCCATAAAGATGGATTCGTTGTCGGCAAGTTCCCTTGACCTGTGTGTCCATTATATGATCAGTGGATGCTTGTTTCATGTAGTCAGGGTTGAGCTCTGTTTGTGTCAATTGTTTTGCGATCTCAGAGGTGTCCAATAATGGGGGAAAATATGGTTGAAAGAGGTCCACATTGAATACTAGATGTAGAACAAGGAAGCGTGGAGTGTTGAGATCAAATGAATTGCTACCTATATCTTTGGTGATATTGTAAGGTCCATAACGAAGTGGGAAAATATTTTGATGGGGCCTGATGAGACGCTCCTTCTGCAAATGTAACTAGACTTTTTCTCCATCCTACAACTAGTGAGGTACCTTGTGTTGATCATGGCACTGCTTGTACTTAGCATTGGATTTCTGGAAAATCTCCTGGACCTGTTGGAGGATGTGTTGAGTCTGCTCAATGAATCTAGTGGATTTATCGATCACATACTGATCAGAGGAAGATTTTGTTTGTGCGGTGGAAAGAGGAAGTGAAACAACAATGGGTCCCAAGGGTTGGAATCCTAGAGCCACCTAAAATGGGATATGGTCAATGGAACTATGGACAGCCTTGTTGTAACTGTGTTGTATATATGGTAGAGTCTTGTTCCATGTACGTGGATGCTTAGAATTTTACATGCACAGGATGTGCACAATCATCCAATTGAAGACCTTTATTTGGCCATCGGTTTGGGGGTTGAAAGCAGTTGATTTTGTGAGCTTGGTGTCCAACAGAGAACAAAGACTTGACCAAAAGGTGTTGAGGAACCTATTTTCTCAGTCGAAGATGATGGTTTGTGGTATCCAAAAGTTGACCCACACTCATTCGAAGAAGGGCTTAGGAATATCTATCATTGTGACATTCTTCTTACAGGCTGTGAGGATGGTCATCTTCGAAAATCGATAAACGACCACAAGAAAACAATCATTTCCTTGCTTGGTGGACAACAATCTAGAAATGTAATCCATTGAGATAGATTCCCAAGGCTTCTTGGGAAGAGGAAAAGGGGTGTATAAGCCTTGCTTCTTGATGGATGGCTTGGTAATGGCACAGGAAGTGCAAGATCTGATATACTTGTTGACGTCCTATCGAAGTTTTGGCCAATAAAAATGTTTTTGAAGAACAACTGCAATTTTCTCCATGCCAAAATGTCCTTCCACCCAACTGTAGTGGGCTTCCCAAAACCTCTTTGCTTGCTCGCTTGTAGAAACACAGAGTTGGCCCATGTGGCATAAGATTTCATCTTGAATGTGAAAATCAGTGACAATTGATCCTATATCCAAGAGCTAATAGGTGATGGTGAAGTTTGGATCTTGCTGATAAAGTTGGGGCCACTTAGATGCTTCATGTCCACAGGAATGGAGCACAATGGTGAGTGTAGCCACATGAGTCCGGCTGAGGAAGTCAACGACACGATTGGAGATACTTGTCTTATACTTTATGGAACTGCTACAGGTAGCTAGACTACTTTTGATGGTATCCATTCTACAATTTCCCTTATGTATGTATAAACTACAGAGGCTTGTGATGAGTGTGTATGATCGTCTCCTTCCCCAGAATGTAATGTTTCCATTGACAACATGCTTGTTCAATGGAATACATTTCGTTGTCATAAGTGGGATATTTTTTTATAATATCAGAGATTGTCTCACTATGGTTTTCCACTGGATGCCTGTGCTGAGTGAGAACTATGCCCATAGCATAGTCATATGCATCAGTCTCAATATCGAATGGTTTCTGCAGATCGCGCAAGGAGAGTATTGGAGCTGAGCACAAGTGATGCTTCGGATCATCGAATTCTCGTTGTTGCTCCTTCCCCCACACTAACTTGGCCCTACGAACACCCTTGTTCACCTGGCTGAGGGCCCAAAAAATATGGGAGAATCCCAACATGAACCATTGGTAGAAGTTGGCTAGTCCCAAATAGCTTCGAAACTCGGTTAGTGTGGTTGGGGCTAGCTAGTCATGGATGACTTGGATCTTAGCATGGATGATTTTAGGGGCTAAATTTCTCTCATGGGCTAATTTTCCATGTTTTTTCTAAAAATGAGATTTGCTATTTTAAAAATGATTCACCCAAATTCTATAGGATAAAATTATTTTACCTTAAAAATCACCAAAATTTTATAAAAACTATATAACATCCTTAGAAATTTGAATATTTTTATGAAAATATCGCCAAACATTTATAGTTGGCATATGAAGGATTAGTAAGATTTTCCAAGGTCTCTACATTTTAAAATATATTTCCATCCTTAAAATCATCCCTAGATCTTAGTTGGATCAGCATGTACCCCATGCTCATGAAAAATGTAGGCCAAGTATTGTACCTTGTTCATTCCAAAAGAACATTTTTCCAATTTGGCATAAAGCTTGTGCTGCCGTAGAGTGCTCAAAACCTGTTGAATATGCCGCATGTGATCCTCTCACGTTCTGTTAAAGATAAAGATGTCATCCAAATATACTACCACAAAGGAGTTGGTGAAGGGTATCAATACATCATCCATGAACCTCATGAAAGTGGTTGGTGCATTTGTTAAGCCAAAAGGCATGACTAGCCATTCGTAGAGACCTTCTTTAGACTTGAAGGTTGTCTTCCATACATCAGTTGGTTCGATGAGAAACTGGTGGTAGCCAGACTTCAGGTCAATATTGTTGAAGAAATTCCCCCCCTTAAGATTGTCAAGAAGGTCATCAATCCTGGGAATGGGGTAGCGGTTCCTGACTATGATTTTGTTTAATGATTTTTAATCAAAGCAGAGTCTCCAAGTCTCGTACTTCTTCTGCACCAGTATAGTCTGGCTTCCACAAGGGGAGGATCTAGGTCTGATGTGCCCCTTTTAAAGAAGCTCTCAGAACTAATGCCTAATTTATTCATTCTCCTTCAACGAGTGTTGATAGACTCGTGAATTATGTAGAGGTGTGTCAGGGGTTAGATCAATTGGATTCTTGAATTGGTAGTGTGTCGGTACCCCTGTAGGTGATGAGAAGATGTATCTGTATTCTTCCACGATCCCATCCGCCTACTTTTTCTGCAAAGCAAGGCGTTGTTTAGAGGCCACAAATGTGTCGACGATCTTCTGCTTACTGTGAGCACATATCACAAAGAAGAGGAACTTTCCAGTCTATGAAATGACCTTATTGCATTGATTAACAGAGATTAAAAAAATAACATTAGGCGACGCTACCTCTGGGATCTTGTACAATTGTCTACCCAAAGTAATAATAACACTACGGGATCTAGACTCATACACAACATGACTCTTCCACACATATGGTTTTCCTAAAAGATCATCACAAACTTCAAGGGGAGAAATATCACACAGTAACTCATCTTTGAAAGGCTTGATGTCATAAGGAAGACAACATTGTTGGCTGAGATGAAGATCTCTTCCTTGGAGAAACTAGCCAATGGTGTAGGGTAGTGGGTGCGGTGTCGTTGGAAGGTCCAACTGCTTGATGACCTCTTTTGAAATCTAGTTCTTCTATTTACCGCTATCAACAATGAAATGAAGCGGAGCCCCCTTTACCCACATTAATGTGTCAAAGAGGCATTCCCCTTCATCTGGTTCTTCTGGTTTGCTTGGTCAGACTTTGGTGGTAGCGACAGTGGCACTATCTTGAACATCGATAATCTGCTTCCCTCCTTCAGGATTTGACTTGGAATCAGAATTAGAAGCCTTCAACTCGACCATAAGGGACTGCTTGGAGCAGAATTCTTCAGTGTTGTGCCAAGTACTTTTATGGTACTCAAACAATTTTCCCATGTCATTTTTCATCTTCTCATTTCCCTTCTTTTGTTGCAGCTTGTACTGGTTGTCCTAAGGTCCCCCATCTAGACTTGGTCCCTTATTGCGTGGGTTGGGGCTGCCTTTGCCTTGCTTCAACTATGAGGGGTTTGCATATCCAAACTCTCACTTTTTCTACTTAAATTTCTGCTCGATCTTGACAGTATATCTATAAGTCATGCCCAAGGAGGCGATGTCCAAGAAATCCATTTTTGTTTGAATGTATATATGAAAACAATCACGATATTTGAGCACCAGATGAATATCATAGTATTTTTTACCCAATTTGGTGTGTAGGGTATGGAAAATATTGGTGAAATCGGGTACTGTCTGATCCCTTTCTTGACGTAGGGTGGTCCATCTGGTATACTGGTCCTCATAACTTCCAATAGAGTAGTATTGTTCTTTAATGGCATCCCAAAAGGAATCCCATGTAGGGGCCACCAAAAACATTGTATATTCCTCCACGACCCTTTTCTCAGAGTAAGTATCCCACCAATCTTTAACATGGGGAACGACCATGAGGAGTGAAAAAGTGATATTTTCCCTATCGAAAAAATTGTGGATCGAAAAATATCCTTCGAGCAGATTCAACCATTTATCTACAACATCTGTAGCTATCAGTTCTTCAAATAATGGAATATCAAAATCTACATGTACCTTGAAGGGGGTTGCATGCCCTCTTGATGAATATGCTTCTCCTGTGGGTAGTCCTTGAAGGATCTGCGTAAAGTTGTCCATCATTTTTCTCCTTTGTTGTGTGAGGGCTTCCTCATTTTAATAGGATATCCTGCTCCATCATCTTTCTTTTCATCCCCCATGGTTTGTTTTCAGGCTCGACGCGACCGATCTTGTAAAGACTCGATTGGTTCAAGTCCCAACTTCTTGTACCCACATCTTGTCAGGGACACACACGAAGAAAAATAAACAAAGAGCATATCGTTTTGATACCATTGACCCGGATTAAGGATTGGAATGAATAGACTGAATACAATAAACACAGAGATATGAAGAATAACACAAATATCCAATGAACAATATCTTCTGTTAAATAATGAAATAGGTTGAAACTGTAAACTTGCAAAATTGAAACACTTGCTCGAATGATGGTAGTTATCTCCAAGAAGAGATGTGGTTTTTGCGCACATCTGTATGAGCAAAATGAATTACATTGAGGCTCTATAGGCCTTTTTTATATTACTCATGAATTCCAAAACCCTATACATCCAAAAACCTAACCCTAGAAGGTGAAATGCCAAAAGTCATGTGGGCCCTATGGGTAAGTTGGTGTAATTTGGTACCTCAACTTCCAAGGGTCGTAACTTTTGCATAAAACATCCGTTTTAGGTGTGTGATAGCCTGTTGGGAAGGTATTTTAGAGAAATACACATTCTTTCATCAAAATATGGATTTGTTTATAGCCAAAAAAATCAACATTTAGGGCCCCAAAACGACCCTGGAAGTATAGAAAAGATGTGCCGACATGAAAACATACAAAATAAGCTAGTTTGATTAGGAGAGAGGCCACCTAGACGATGTTTGGGGATTTAGACAACCCCATAAGTGTAGAATCCACAATTACAAAGAAGTACAAAAGAACATGTTGAGCAAAAAACAGACACAAGGAGCCAATTGGAATAGGTGGGTGGCCACCAATATCCACCTGGATCAATTATCTTGTGCATGAATGTGGGATCAAAATCAGAAAAGATAGGATGAAAGAGAAAATATAACAAAAGGTAACCATGTATATTAAAAATGAATCTATGAAAGAGGGCACATCTCCTTTCATCCAAGAAACATGAGAATATGATGTGAGTTTCATTCCTGTCAAGGGGGGGGCCTTGTGATTCATGAATAGTAAGAGGGGACTTCATCGTATATTTTACGAGAATTTGGGAGATCATGTTGACATGGCATGTCATTGTGTCAATGATCACCCTCATCCACATTATTGTTACAATCCTTTGAATTATTAACAAGAAGATAGTGTTTTCATCATTTTATCCATAGGTGAAGCGATTATTTGAAAATACAAAGTAACTTAGATTACCAACAAAAATGAGAAAGAAGAAACACTTGTTTTCTGGTGACTTTCAATTATCGATAAATTCGTGTATGTTGGGAAATTAATTGGCATAATTCTAGTAATTGTTGTTGTTTACTATGTGAATCAAAGGAGTGAAGCCATAAAGGTGAAGTTGATAAAAAAGAAACCATGATCTCGTTGGCTATTGGTGGCCACCCACCTATTCCAATTGGCTCATCTTGTCTTTTTTTTCGTTCAACATGTTATTTTGTAATTATTTATAATTTTGGGTTTTACACTTCTAGGGATGTCTGAATCCCTAGACATATTTCAGGTGGATATTGGTGGCCACTCACCTAATCCAACTGGCTTATTTTTTATGTTTTCATGTCAACACATCTTGTTGTACTTCCATGGCCGTTTTGGAGTCCTAAACAATGTCTTTTTGGCTCACCATAGTCAAATTATAGACCAAGTCAGAGTTTGACAATGAAATGTATAGTTCTATGAAATATCTTTCCAATAAGCTATCACATGCCTAAACGGAGGTCATATTCAAAAGTTACGAACCTGATAAGTTGAGGTACCAACTTACCCATAGGGGCCCACATGATTTTTGACACTTCACCTCCTAGGGTTAGGTTTTTGGATGTATATGGTTTTGGAATTCAGGAGTAATATAAAAAATGACTCTAGAGCCTCATTGTAATTCATTCTACTCAGACAAATGCATGTAGAAGCCACATCTCTTCTTAGAGATAATTACCACAATTCGAGCAAGTGTTTTCATTCTGCAGTTTTATAGTTTCAGCCTATTTCATTATTCAGTAGAAGATATTGTTCACTGGATATATGTGTTATTATTCATATCTATGTGTTTATTGTATTCATTATGTTAATCAGTTCATTCCACTCCTAAATATGAATCACTGGTATAAGAGCGACCTACTCTTCATCTATTTTTCTTTGGGCATGTCCCCGACAAGATCTGGGTACAAGAAGTTGGGACTCCAACCAATTGAGCCATTGCAAGATCAGTCGATTTGAGCCTGACAACAACCCATGGGGGATGAAAATATATATGACTAAGCAAGATATCCTATTAAAATGCTTCTCCAGGAATCCATCGCGTGACAAAGAAATGAAATTATGGACACTCTCAGCTCTTTGGTACAGGCGTGATTGTCACCAAAATTTTCATTGAGGATGAACTCTTATGCCACCTAGGACATATATGTGTTCCTAAAAGAGAGTGTGAAAAATGGATTTGGGAATCCAACTACAGTCGAATGGTAAGACATTTTGGCATGGAGAAAACTGTGGCCATTATTTAGAAACATTTTTATTGTCCAAAACTTCGACAAGACATTAACAAGTATATCATATCTTGCACTTTTTGTGCCATTGCCAAGCCAACCATCAAGAATAAAGGCTTATACATCCCTCTACCTATTCCCGAGAAGCCTTGAGAATCCATCTCAATGGATTACATGTTAGGCCTTCCATCCACCAAGCAAGGGAATGACTACGTATTTGTGGTCGTTGATCGATTTTTGAAGATTTCCATCCTCACAACCTACAAGAAGAATATCACAACAACAGATAATGCCAATATATTCTTCGAATGACTGTGGGTCCACTTTGGAATACCATATACCATCATCTCCGACTGAGACAAAAAGTTCTTCAACACATTTTGGTCGAGTCTCTGGTCACTATTGGACACCAACATCACAAAATCCACTTCTTTCCACCCCCAAACAAATGGCCAAACATAGGTCATCAACAAGATGATTGTGCACATCCTACGCATGTACAATTCTAAGAATCCATGTACATGGGACGAGAGCCTCCCCTATGTTTAACACAATTACAAAAGGGCTCTCCATATCTCCACTGGCCATATCCTATTTCAGGTGGGTCTCGGATTCCAACCCTTGGGATCCATTGATGTTGCACTTCCTCTTTCTACCACACAAGAAGACTCTTCCCATGATCAGTCAGCGATATCAAAAATCCAACAGATTCATTGAGCGGATTCAACACATCCACCAATAGGTCCAGGAGATTTTGCAGAAATCCAATGCTAAGTACAATCAACACCATGATCAACACAGGGTACCACACCATTTTCAGGTTGGTGATAAAGTTTGGTTACATTTGCAGAAGGAACGTCTCACAGGGTCCCATCGGAATCTCTGCCCACTTCGCTATGGGCCTTACACTATCACCAAGTATTTGGGTAGCAATGATTTTGAGGTCAACACTCCACCCTTCCTTGGCTTGCACCCAGTGATCAATGTGAACCTCCTTTGACCATATTTTCCACCATTATTGGACACCTCATAGATCACAAAAAAACTGACAGCCACAGATCTCAACCTTGATTGCATGGAACAAACATCCATTAATCAGATAGCGGATAGACAGGTCAAGGGAACCTGCCAACAAAAGATCTAGCTTGATCGGGTTGTCAAGGTAGGGAAACTCCTAAACCAAGGAAATTGGCTCACCCGAGGCCAAATCTAGCATAAGTTTCCTCATCTAATGGAGGAGCTCAACACAATGGAGACCATTGCTTCCTAGGCAGGGAGGATTGATCCAGTTGACTATTGGTGGCCACCCACCTATTCCAACTGGATCCTCTTGTCCATTTTTTCGTTCAACACGTTCTTCTCTACTTATTTTTAATTGTGGGTTCTACACTTATGGGGTTGTCTGAATCCCTACACATATTCCAGGTGGATATTGGTGGCCTCTCACCTAATAAAATCTAGGTTTTAGAGGAGGTAAAACCCTAGATTTATGAAGGTGTACGTAGGATGCAGTATAGACATGTCACATACATACGCAGGATGAAGTATAGATAGGGCGCATACATACTCGAGATGCAACATATACAATTCATGTACCTATTGGTATTTATTGACACATAATGCCTTCTGGTACATGATTTATTATAGGCTTTTGGTATAGGTTGGTTATAGTATTTTGGCACAGATTAATACAAGTTTATAGTGGTATATATCACAATGACAGTGTGGCAGTGGTTTCATCATTTCACTTATATTTCAGGGAGGTTGGACGGGGAAAGGATAGGTGGTTTAAGCCACCTTCCGGTTGTATCTAAAGAACATAGGGGTTTGTAGCCTCTTTCTGGTTAGAGCCAGATAATTGGGGAGATGGAGCTTCCCTCGAGTTGTAGCCTGAGAATATAGGGCGTGTTGAGCTCCACTTTCTCCATGTTTTCAACTATACAAAAACATTCATTATTACACCTTTTCCCTCATTTTGTTGTCAATACACACCATAAAACCTAATTAAATTCCATTGTTCTTCATTATATCCATTGTGGTTAATACATTGTCTTTTATATTCTTTTAGTTATAAAAAATGATTATATCATGGTTTACTGATGATGGTTTCTGAAGTGTGATTCTTGTACTAGAATGACCAACATTCTTGTACCATTACTGCAGTTCATCATTCCCACTCAACACTCCCATTCCGATACCTGTCACTATTTGGAATATTCACTCATTTCTAAGAAAAATTGGGAATGTGGGTTTTCTCAGTGGCGATGTCAACATGCAGGAAAGTGTCTCAAAATCTACCCAGGTCGCACATGTGGACGTCCATCTTAGGGAGAATAATTCATCCAAATTAATAAAAGTTCTAGACAATAAACTTCACCCTCGATTTTCATGCACGCGAAGACAAATTGGAAGAATATGGAACATGGATTTTGTTCCCAGCATGGAAAATTGGGTCTCATGCAAACCGTTTTCCAAACAGAGGAACTTTTGAGGAGTTATTGTTGGTTCTTTAATTGACATTTACACAAATTTTGGGAAGTGTCCAGATTTGAAATCACCATGAACAAAACGCCTAGATTTATAAAATGATGCACCCAGATTTATTAAACCAACTCCAAGTAATCTCCAATGAAAATCAGATAAGGAAAAGACAAAATTTCAATTGAAAATGATCGGGAATCATAACAAAATTATTTGAATGCTTTTTTTTTATAGTAAGAAGCCAGATTTCTAAGGGATTTGATGTTGTACCTTTAACAATCATTTCCTCTATTTTGTAATACTATAAAAGATAGAGGTGTACATCAGATAGAGGGGAATTTTCATTATGTAAAAGATCACTATTTCACTATTGTTATTATGTAATCAGATGTGTTGCAGAGAGTTGAGTGCTATCATGTTGTAATCTAAGTTTTCTTTGATTTCAATGAAGGAAAGAATATTATTATCGGAATTTTGAGCATCTCTTCAGTTTGAATTAGTTCCAAGGCATGTTTCCTAGGTCAAGGAGGGCCCCTCGACCCAGTTCATGTCCTTGTTTTGTAATTTTATTTAATTTCATTATGATTGTTGTTTTATTTGGTTTTTTTTTGCTAATTTTCTGTTTCTGTTTGCTAATTCCCATTTCGTTTTAATTCATTTCAATGCTACCAACTCCGTTGTTTCTTCAATCCGCTACCTTCATGTTGCAAACAATATGTAGATCACTCCAATATACAACGCCTTAATTTCACTCATTAGTATTCCGGTAGTGCTTCAAATAACTTTGTAAATATTCATTTGTGTCATATTCGTACTTAGTTTTTGAGGTTTTGTTTTATTTCATATATTGTGTCGTTGATATATATTTTTTTCATATTGTTTATTTAATAGTTTTTTTCTTATATGCATTACAAATTTCACGCGAAGATAAATTGGAAGAATATGGAACATGGGTTTTGTTTCCAGCATGGAAAATTAGGTCTCATTCGAACCATTTTCCAAACAAAGGAACCTTTTATGAGTTATCGTTGTTTCTTTAATTGAAATTTACACAAATTTCACGATGTGTCCAGATTTGAAATCATCGTAAACAAAACACCCAGATTTGTAAAACGACGCGCCAAGATTTATTAAACCAACTCCAAGTCATATCCAATGCAAATCAGATAAGGAAAAGGAAAAACTTCAATTCAAAATGATCGGGAATCATAACAAAAGTATTTGAATGTATTTATTTTTATTGTATGAAGCCAGATTTCCAAGGGATTTGATGCTATATCTTTAGCAATCATTTCCTCTATTTTGTAATACTATAAAAGATAGTTGTACATCATATAGAGGGGAATTTTCATTACGTAAAAGAGATCATTGTTTCACTATTGTTATTATGTAATCATATGTGTTGTAGAGAGTTGAGTGCTATCATGTTGTTGTTGGAATAGTGATTGTTGTCATTGATGTCAACCCTAGTCATGGGTTTTGGACTGCAATATTGATAAAGGTATTTGGACATGAAGGAAAATGCACATGCATATACAACACCCATGAATGGATAGTATACATCATGCTATTTCCGGTGGTATGTGGCATGTCACATGGATCTTCATGGTTGAGGAGAAATGAATTTTTGAAGATGACAAAGTGAATTGAAAAAGGAAGTACATGTAGGCCCTGAAAATAATTAAAGAAAA
>JZKD02S0629757.1:615371-645822 GCA_000966675.3 Picea glauca | reverse complement strand
TTATACTATTGTTCATTGCTCATTGGATATAATTGAATGGTTTAAGTATAAGTTGAAAAATGTTTTTAAATTGTACTTGATACTGATTCACCCCCCTCTCAGTATCAACAATTGTAATCTAAGTTTTCTTTAATTTCAATGAAGGAAATATTAGTGTTATCATAATTTTGAGCATCTCGTCCGTCTGAGTTAGTTTCAAGGAACGTTTCCCAGGTCGAGAATGGCCCCTCGACCCAAGTGATGTCCCTACTTTGTAGTTTTATTTAATTTCATTACGATTGTCATTTTATTTGGTTTTATTTTGCTAATTTCATGTTTTTGTTTGCTAATTCCCATTTTGTTTTAATTCATTTCAATGCTACCAACTCTGTTATTTCTTCAATTTGATCCCTTCACACTGCAAAAAATGTGTGGATTGCTCCAATATACAACGCCTTCATTTCACTCATTGGTATTCCTGTAGCACTGCAAATAACTTTGCAAATATTTGTTCGTGTCATATCTGTACATAGGTTTTGAGGTTTTGTTTTATTTCATATACTGTGTGCTTGATATATGTTGTTTTTCATATTGTTTATTTAATATTTTTGTTCTTATATGCATTACATCATGTGTGTTGTCATTTGTTTTTTGTTATATAAGTTTTCTTCTCATTTGTTAATTTTTATTTAAACTCTTATGATGTGCATTGTTATCCAATTGTTAATATAAGTGTAATGTTGGTTTATTATACATTGTTCTGTTATAACTTTTTTTAATTGTTTATTCCTTGTATATTTATTATATTTTGTTAATAGCCGCAATGTGTTGTTATATGTTTATATTGTTTTGCTAATCGTTTGTTTAAAATTGTATTTGTTATATGTTGTTTGTTATATTATATTTATTGTAATGTTTAGTTATCATTGTTTACATCTTTGTTATAATATTGTTTAGTTTGTTTTATATTATGTTATATATTTTGTTATGTTGTAATGATGAGTTGTTCTATTCATCAAAGTTTTGTTAAATTTTGTTAAGTGTTATTATTATTATATAAGTGTGAATGCATAGTTAATTGGATTATCCATGAGAAACCATCCCATTCTTGAACAGAGAACCAAACTTATTTCATACCAACACATTCATTAATCTTGTAAATAAATAAAAAATTAATCTCGTATCCGCACACTCATTCTTGTACAGAAAACAAAACTAATCCCTTACCTACACATTGAATTCGATTTCATTTCTAGATGTATCTTTTCAAGGACATTTCATTTTCATAGTTTAAATTCAGATTGCATTTCCTATTTGTTCTATTTTCCCTTTAGCTACTTTTGTTTAATTTGGTTTTTCCATAGTTTAAATTTATTTTTATTGTTGCACTTTGATTTTACTTCTAGTTTTGTTTTCATTAATTCAGAAGTGTGCTTGCCGATTTTAGATTAGGCTAGGCTACCTCCAATCCTGCACATATTGTGCCTGCACTTCTAAGTCTACGACTCCTTGGTTGATAATTTAATGTTGGAATTAATAGTGCATATATTTTACCCAACAGGGGGTTGGAGCCTCCTTCCAGTTATAGCTGGAGAACAAAGGAAGTTGGTTCTTCCAATGAGTGTAATTATTAAAGACATATAAGAAAAATAATTTTATGGTTTTCTCCCACATTGGGTTTTCATGTAAAAATATTTTTGTATTTTGTATGTGTATGATTGTTGTTTGTTCATGGTTCATTTATTCTACACTTGCTGAATTATAATAGTAAATTGATCATAATGATAAACAACACTTATATACTGTGGTTAAAAAGGATTAAAAATGATTAAAAAGATCTATTACTAATTCACACCCCCTCTCAGTAATCAAACATTCAATTTGTAGAGACCTCCCTCCTTAACTCCAATCACTGTAACATCATCAAAAGTCTTTCCTCTAGGCCACATAAGAACTTTTCCATCGACAAATGAAACTTAATAACCCTTCTCATCCAATGTTGAAATCGAGAGAAGGTTCTTCTTCAATCCAGGAACATAGAGAACTTCCTTCATTTTCATTGGCTTCCCTAAGTCTAACTAGTAGGAGGCTTATCCTACTCCTTTGATCAGATACAGATAGTAATCGTCCAATTTCACCTTGTGCGGTGAATCCTTATGAGTAAGGCTAGACAAGTAGTCTTTATAACGTGTCGTTTGCTTGGAAGAACCACTATCCACCAACCAAATGTCACTTCCATAACTGGCAGTTCACGTAAGAGCTGAGATAAGAACATACTCCTCATCACTTGATTAAAATTTCTTTGAAAACTTCTTGGGTGGATCATCATCTTCAATTTTATGAAAATGGTGCCTTTTACCTCCTTTATTTTATGAAAACAGAAACATCTGATATTTGGGTTATTTCTTTAGCCCTTCTGAAACTTCTTTGCTGAGGAGGGTTCTTTATTGTTATTTCCTTTCCTCGTGTGGGTAGATAGGGTTTGATAATCATCTTTCATGTTCTCTTCTCTTGTTGCCTTCCTTGCTTCTTCTTGGCTGCAATATTACCATAGCCTACTAAACTTGGGTAGCTTCCTTCTTGAAAATATCCCTTGAATAAATGCATCCCATGAACTTGGGAGGCCATTCAAGGGGTTCATCGCCATTTCTTATCCATTCATTGTATCATCAATGGATTCTATCTACTCCTTGATCTAGTTCACTCTTGAGAACTAAGAGTGGATGGTTTCTGAATTTTTCATCCTCACGTTCTATAACAGATTTCTCAAGGTCATTCTTAGGTTGATGTTGTTTCTTTCAAATAGTCGAGTTAAGGAATCCATAATTTTTTTTGGAGTGGATAATGAATATATGTGATGAATAAGATGGTCCTTAATGGATTCTTCAATAATCCTCTTTTCTTTGACCATATCCTTCTTGAGATTTGTTTTATCCTCATATCCCTCTAATTCTAAAACATCTTATTTAGTGAAATTATCTACATCATGTTCTTCTAGGATGAGGGTTACTCTATACCTCCAAGCTCTAAAGTTGTCATCTCCCTCCAGCTTCTCATCAATCTTGGTTTTGGTAGTCATCGTGCCGCTAAATAACAAATTCTAGATTTTGAAGTTCTAATCCAAGGAAAATATGTCTTCCACTAGAGTGCACTTGTTGGTGCCCTTTCCTTGTCTTGAAACCTTTCCTATCAAGATAAATGACTCATTTTGTCTTATAGATATGTGAATTTTCTTCTATTCAGGCCTGCTCTGATACTATGTTATAATTTTAGAAGTTACATTTATCTTCTTTAACATTCATTAACAATTGCATGTAATAGGATCATTGAAAGATAAAAAATCACATAACACAAGATATATCTTAGGAAACCCTCGAGGGGGAGAAAACCCAACAATAAATTCTTGAATATAGATTCCTTCAACCGGTAGAATGTTTTTTGTGCATGTTGGTGACAATGAAAATGGATTGGAAGCCTTTGTAATGGTGAGACTCTATCTTTTTAATTTACCATTCTTGGATTCATTAAATTTAATAGACATATTGAGCCTAACAAGCTCAATATGAGGAGGTTGTACGTCAATCACCCTAAAGGAGCGTAAGAGGAGGTTGTACGTCTTGGTTTTGTGGATGTTTATTTATATGCATTGCTCCACCGCGTTATTGTTGAATTCAAGAATTGAAAATTCATGGAATTGAATGGAAGTAGACCGCTCAACTACTCCACTCTACAATAGCCTACACGACATCTTGATTCATATCTTCAATTATTACTAAAGAATTTCTAGGATGAATGATTCATGTGTTGAATTGCTAAGTCAACCCAGTGGCAGGTTTTCTTCTCGGTTACTCATCTTTGATATTAAGCAGAGGACAAAAATCCTACGTTGAGCTTGCAGGCTGTGATTATCGGTGATCTTGACTACGTAAAATGTAGCGGTTGTTATTAGATTATTGGAATTTGGTATGTAAAGCCTGCGCCCCTTCATGACATGAATGAAAGTCAGTGATTCCCGTGGCCTAGAATTTTCCAAAGGAAACACAAGGTCAAGATTCGATCATCACTGCTTTTGTCAGATAGCTTTGGCTTAGACATATATGTCGACCTCTTTGTATTTTGCACAGAGGTGGCAAGACAGAGCGACGATAGTTTCAATGGCGGGTGTCACGGGCATCCTGGACGTGAGTAATATAATCAAGTGGAAGCTTTCCATTACCGTAGTTGGTTTTGTATTCAATAAATAAAATTTAAATTCCTTTCACTCGGCGGTAGGTGGCGGCTGCGACCGCGTGAATGGAAACTCTCTGCGCTCTTGTTGTTATCTTTTTCTTTTCATATAAAATAGGAAGCAAAAAGAGCGATATTCCACTCATAAACAACTACTCCAACTCGAAGATGCTTCAGCCCTTCGGTTTTATATGAGGTTTACAGCAAGGCCGGGTCGTTTGGACTTATTGCTTCCTTTATTGGTGCCTACTACAGAGGGGACTCTACATTACAAGGGAAATCGGTCAGACTTTGGATTATTTCTGGACTACAGAAAACAATTTCATGATTTGATATTGAAATTGTATTACATTTATTTTTTAAAATTCAAAAACAAAAATTATAATTTTTAAGTTGGTATTTCTTTGGTCGATGTTGTTTCCTTCAAATAGTGAGTTAATGCATCCATCATTTCCTTTGGAGTGGATAATGAAGATTTGTGATAAATAACATATCATTTCTTTTGGAGTGGATAATGAAGATATGTGATGAACAAGATGGTCCTTAATGGAGTATGCAATAATTCTCTTTGCTTTGACCATATCCTTCTTGAGATTTGTTTTAACCTAATCTCCCTCTAGTTCCCAAACTTTTTCTTTAGTGAAAATCTCTATATCATGTTCTTCTAAGAGGAAGGATACTCTGTAAAGGATCTAAAGTTGTCATCTCCCTCCAACTTTTCATCAATCTTGGTTCTGGTAGTCATCCTTCTCCTAAAGCACAAATTTTGGAAGTTCTAATCCAGGTAAAAGATGCGCTCCACTAGAGTGCACTTGTTGGTGCCCTTTTCTTGTCCGGAAACCACTCCTATCAACATAAATGATTCTCTTTTTCATATAGATTTGCGAACCGTCTTCTATCCATGCCTCCTTTGATACCATGTTATAATTTTAGAATTTACAGTTATCTTATGCAACATTCATTAACAATTGCATGTAATAGGATCATTGAAATATAAAAAATCACATAACAAAATATATATCTTGGGAAACCCTCGTGAGGGAGAAAACCAAACAACAAATTCTTCAGTATAGATTCCTTCAACGGGTAGAATGTTTTTTGTGCATGTTGGTGACAACGAAAATGGTTTGGAATCCTTCGTAATACTCTATCTTTGTAATTTACCATTCTTGGATTCATTAAATTTAACAGACATTATGAATTGAACAAGCTCAATATGAGAAATACGTTATTTTTTTAGAATTCATGACTCTTGAAAATGACAAAGGAAGCACGAAGATCCAAAACAAAGACTAAACAAAATGTTGAATATCTAGACAAGAACACCAAGAAAGTGTGTTATTGTAGAGGAGGAAGAAGGTATTATTGTCATATGTATTATTATCTCTTGTTGAATTTGTGTATCCCTATGTGGAAATACTTTGTGATTTCAAAGTCATTCTCGAGTCTTATTGGTAAAGTGCATTGTAGCTAAAAGGAAAATATGACTACATGTTTCATCTCCTTTATTTTTTTTTGATGAAATACTATTCGATAAGTGTTGTTCTATAAGTCCTCATTCATAGTTGCATAAAGAATGTAATATTGACTAGGATACATCCTATATCTGGACTATTTTCCTAGAGAACTATCAAGAACCATGGTTGGGTACCTAGATGAATCGGTAGATGGAAATATTTCCATAGGATGACCAATTAATTAATATTTATAGTCAGGTTTATCTTAGGCCCTTTTAATGTACCTATCTATATGATTAACCACATTAATATATATCTTACTCTATACACATTGTACATTTTAGAATTCTTTCATCCTCGCTCATATTTATCTCTAATACCAATATTAACCCCTGAATATGAATGAATATGCATACTATCATTTTATGCATCTCATAGGTAATCATGCAAATGAAAATCCATGTAGGAACACAAATGAATAAGCATATTATTCAAAACATCATGTAAATAAAAACATATACACATTAAACATGATAAATATAACAAAACATTTATCTTTTGATAAATCACCAACTGTCCATAGACCTCAAATTTTTCACCCAAGCATAGACATCAATGCTATGATTATATCAACAATAGGTCACCCACATTGTAGGGCTATTACTCCACTATTGAAAATGATTCATAATCCAAGAAAAGGTCTCATAGACAATGTATTTATTCTCTAGATAAGGTACCAAACGCCAGTAGAAATTCCAACATACAACCTCCCATTCCCCATCAACCTTCACAATCCAAGGAAGTGTGCCCCCTTCTCCACATTGCAATCCCTCAGTATTTCCTACTTCAATTATGGGGCTCTAGTATAGGCCATCCAAGATGTCTCAAAGCACTATGGCTGCAAAAAATCCAACTTCCCTAAGGAGTCTCTAGGCACCCTCTAGGATTCACAACCTAGGAAACAACCAAAACGATTCTCACTCCAGGGATCTATCCTTCCTCAAGGAAACCTAACAATAATTTTTCATTTAATTCCCAATATAATTAACCCATATTTCAAATTATTCATAGACAGAACAAGGTTACAACTATTTCCTATCTAATCCTCAACTTAGTGCAATAGTAACAACCAAGAAACAACTCAACAATGATACATATTAGCTCAACAAGGTAAAATGGTACACATGTATATATCTGGTATAGTAGGGTTTATTAGTATATATGAGGTATAATGGGTAAGAATGAATGGAATAATCCCATTCAATTAGAAAACATGGCTTATATATGCACGTTACCCTTTTGACAAGTGGCACTCAAGGAATTCCTCTACCATCACTTGTAAAATTTATCCCATTACTTGGGAACATAGGATATAACCATGGAAATAAGACTTTGGAATTAGGAATATATTATTATGTTCCTTGGATTAACTCCTTTTCTTTAATCCACTGGCCCCCTTTCCCTCTCATGGAGTCCTACCCCAATACTATTTCTTCCAACTTGTCTCTATTAGTGATGTGTTTTATTAATCAATTGTATCTACAAGTTAAAATAAAAACTCTCTAACCTTTGATCATCACAGACACTCTAGCCTAAAAACATTACAACCAATTTCAATTTCCTTGCTCTTTCACTTTCAATTTCACTTTCCTTCCTCTTATAAGTACATATGAATCTCTCTTTCCTCTTTCACTTTACAATGATTTAACTAGGTTTTTAAATGATTTACATGTTACTATGATTTTGTTCAAATTAATAACTATTGTTTGTCTTATAGCTTAATGTGTGATATTTGATCATACGAGAAGAATGTGATTTTTTATCATATTGGTCATTAGAAGGTAGATTTTTTCTCTAAAAGATAAGTTTGTTTCTAAGTTTAAGGAGGTTTCAAATATAGTTGGATACCAAAGATTCTCTCCAACTACTTGTCTCCTATTTTAGTGTGTGGTTGAGATACTCTCTTAACAGTTTGTTAATGTGCTAAGATAGTGTGTCTATCTTAAGGAAAAGTTTGATGTATTTATATGTGTACAATTATTTTTTGAATATATCACTCAATACCATTTTTGTATGTGAAAACTAAGTCTACTCTCCCATTTGTCTAGATGGTATTAGAGGTGGTACATGCTTGAATCTCTCATGAGAGGTCCATGATCATGGAATTTAAATGTTTCTAATCCTGTTCATATATATGATTAGCATAGAGATATTATCTTATGTGTTTTTAAGTGCTTGTATGTTGTAGAATATGTTCCTCCTTAGTGCTATGGTTTCTTTGTAGCGTCTTTGCTTCTTATTTTTAAAAGAGAAAAACTATGTTGCTTGATGTGTGGAGGATTTGTGTGATACCTATTGTGCATTGATCTTATAGAGGGAGGAGAATATTATCTTTTGCATGAATGTGGGATATAAATAAGAAAATATAGGTTGAAAGAGAAATTATAACACAAGAGAGCCATGGATATTGAATGTGCATATATGAAAGATCAAACATCTCCTTTCATCCAAGAAACATGGGAATATGATGTGAGTTTCATTCCCATTGAGGGGGGATCCCTGGGATTTATGAATAGTGAGGGTGAAATTCAATGTATACTTTACAAGAATTTAGGAGATCAGGTTTACATGGAATGTCGATGTGTCAATGATGGCCCTCATGTGCTTTATCGTTGCAATCCTATGAATTATTAACAAGAAGATTTGTTTTCATAATTCTATCCATAGGTGAAGAGATTGTATGAAAATATGAAGTAACTTAGAATACCAACAAAAATGAGAAAGAAGAAACACTTATTTTTTTGTGACTTTCATTTCTGGATAAATTCATGTGGAAATTGGTTGGAATAATTCTAGTAATGTTTATTGTGTACTATGTGAAGCAAAGAAGTGAAGCCATAAAGATGAAGTTTTTGAAGAAGAAACCATGGGAATCATTTGAATAGGGTTGGTGTTCCATGGTTTGAATAGTTATATTTTATTTTCTTTTCTTTATTATCTCACATTGGAAGAGTGAGGCCAATTTCACTTCATGAGTGTTAATGCATGGAAAATATGGCATGCAATATGTTTCCTCTAGACATGTTAAAATTATGAAATGGATGGAGACATTTTATTTTTAAATCAAATGTTGGAGAATGGGAATTTTTGGCATGTGCTTGGTGAGAGAAATATTAACTTTTTGGATATGTTGTTTTTGCATGTTGGTGACAATGAAAATGGTGTAGACACGTCATAAATGGTGAGACTCTATATTTGTAATTTACAATTCTTTGATTCATTAAGTTTAACAAGAATATTGAGACTTATAAGATCAATATGAGAAAGAAGTTATTTTATTAGAATTCATGACCCTAATAAAAGACATGGAAAGCATGAATATCCAAGACAAACAGTAAAAAAAATGTTGAATATATAGATAAAGACACCAAGTGTGTGCATGATTGCAGAGGAGGAAGAAAATATTATTTTCATATGTATTATTATCTCTTTTTTATGTTTTATAGCCCTATGTGGTAATACTTTTTGATGTAAAATTCATTCTTGAGTATTATTGGTAAAGTGCATTGTAGCTAAAAGGAAAATATTGCTACATGTTTCATCTCCTTTAGTTGTTTCTTGATGAAATACTATTTGATTATTGTTGTTCTATAAGTCCGTATTTTCAAGTGCATAAAGAATTTAATATTAACTAGGATACATCCTATATCAATACTATTTTCGTATGGTGCAATTATAAAAAATCTAGATTGCACCCATTTTTGCGCCGGAAAAGGTGTCCAATTCATGAACTGAAATATACTAAATTTTGGCGTTATTTTAGGTGTTAATTGCCTCTTCTATTTTAGTGTATAATTTTGTTCAAATTATTAACTTTTTCTTGTCTTATAGATTAATGTGTGATATTTGATCATACGAGAAGAATGTGGTTTGTTATCATATTGGTAATTATAAGGTAGAGTTTGTCTCTAAAATATAAATTTGCTTCTAAGTTTAAGGAGGTTTTAAATATAGTTGGATATGAGAGATTCTCTCCAACTACTTGTCTTCTATTCTAGTGTGTGATTGAGAGACTTTGTCAACTATTTGTTAATGTGCTAAGATAATGTGTTTATATTAAGAACAAATTTGATGTATTTATATGTGTACAATTTTTTTTTTAATATATCACTCAATACCAATTTTTTATGTGAAAACCAATTCTACTCTCCCATTTGTCTAGATTGTATTAGAGGTGGTACATTCCTGAATCACTCATCAGAGGTACAAGATCATGGAATTTCAATGTTTCTAATCCTTTGCATATATATGATTAGCATAAGGAGATTATCTTGTGTTTTTTAAGTGCTTGTATGTTGTAGAATATGTTCCTCCTTAGTGCTATGGTGTCTTTGTAGTTTCTTTGCTTCTTATTTCTAAAAGAGAAAAATTATGTTGCTTCATATGTGGAGGATTTGTGTGATATCTATTCTGCATTGATCTTCTAGAGGGAGGAAAATATTATCTTTTTCATGAATGTGGGATCTAAATAAGAAAATATAGGGTGAAAGAGAAAATATAACATAATAGAGCCATGGATATTGAACATGCATCTATGAAAGAGGAAACATATCCTTTCATCCAAGAAACATTGGAATATGATGTGAGTTGCATTCCTGTCGAGGTGGGACGCCTGGGATTCATGAATAATGAGGGGGAAATTCATTGTATATTTTACAAGAATTTAATAGATCATGTTGACATGGCATGTCATTGTGTCAGTGAAGGTATTCTTTTTGATAATACTTTTTGATGTAAAATTCATTCTTGAGTCTTATTGGTAAAGCGCATTGTAGCTAAAAGGAAAATATAGCTACATGTTTCATCTCTTCTATTTGTGTCTTGATGAAATACTATTTTATTATTGTTGTTCTATAGGTCCTCATTCTTAGGTGCATAAATAATGTAATATTAACTAGGATACATCCTATATCAAGGCTATTTTACTAGAGAACTATAGAGAAACATGGTTGGGTACCTGTGTGCCTCAATAGATGGAAATATTTCCATGGGATGACCAATTGCTTAGTATTTATAATCAGGTTGATGTTAGGCCCTTTTAATGTACCTAGCTACATGTTTAGGAAAATCACTACAATTCATACTCTGTACACACTATAAATTTCAAAATTCTTTCAACCTAGTTCATATGTGTCTATAATACAAAAATTAACTCCTCAGTATGAATGAATATGCATAATATCATGTTATCCATTTCATAGGTAATCATGTGAATGCTCATTAATGGAAGAGCATAGATACATAAGCATGTTATAAAAAAAATCATGCAAATGAAAACATAGACACATTAAACATGAGAAATATAAAAAAACACTTATCTTTCGATATATCAACAACTTTATACATACCTCAAATGTTTCACCTAGGCATAGACATCACTTCTCCAATTCTCTCAACAATAGGTTACCCCCATGCTAGAGGTATGATTCCACTAGAGAAAAGGATTCCTTAGCCAATATAAGGTCTCATAGAAAATGTAGTTATTCTCGAGCCAAGGTACCAAACTCCAATAGCAATTCCAACCTACAGCCTCGCATTCCCCATCAACCTTAACAACCCATGTAAGTGTACCCCCTTATGCAGACTGCAATCCCTCAGTATCTGCCACTTTACTTCTAGGGATATAGTATAGGCCATTGAAGATGTCTCTGATCCCTATGTCTCTAGAAAATGAAACTTCACTCAGTAGTCTCCAGGCACCCTCTAGGATTCACACCTTAGGAAACCACCCAAAAAATTATCACTCTAGGTCTCTAGCCTTCTTCAAGGAAGCTTAATGATAATTTTGCAATGAATTCCAAATATATTTAACCTAGATTTAAAAGTATTCATAGACATAATAAGGTTACAAATATTTCCCATCTAACCCTCAACTCAGTGTAGCAGTAACAACCAAGAAACAACTCAACAATGATACATATTATCTGAACAGGGTAAATTGCTACACATCTACATATCTGGTATAGTAAATTGTAGTAGTATAGATGAGGTACAATGGGTAGTAATGAATAGAATAATCCCCTTCCATTAGAAAATAATTCTTATATATCCATGTCACCCTTTTGACAAGTGACACTCAAGGAATTATTCTCCTATCACTTGGGAAATTCATCCCATTAATTGAGAACATGGGATAGAATTATGAAGATAAGATTTGGGACTTAGGAATATAATATTATGTTCCTTTTCTTAGCTCCCTTTTTTTAATCCCTTATCCCTCTTTCCCTCTTATGGAGTCCTAACCCCCCATACTATGTTTTCCAACTTGGTTTGTAGCAGTGATGTATTTTATTAATGAGCTATATGTACTAATTACAATATAGGCTATCTAACCTTTTATCATCACAAGAAGTCTAGCCCAAAAACATCACAAGCACTCTGGACTAAAACCATATTGGCTCAAAAGCCTATATAACATATGTACATATACAATTACAACCTTGGGGTCAAACTAGCGGTATCACAACCCTAAAGTACAATAGGTTCCCAATCAATCTATGTTGTACTAGTGTTTGTCCCAAAGGTATGCTTGGTTCTCAGCTAGGATATTGTTTGAGATGATGTCCTATAAGTAAATGGAGGAGCCTAGACAATCTATTTTAGAGATAGAAGTGAGTTTCTATAGTAAATAGCCATTGGTTGGTTATTGTTATAGTCAAAGGTACAATGTAGTTGCATTGTTATCACTAGGGAAACCAAGTGTCAAATTGTAGAGTTAATTCTAAGGTGGAATGATTCATTTGCAACAAGGACATAAATGTTGTTCTAGATGTAGAAAATATTTTTTATCATTTAGTTTAAAGGACATTGTTGAGAATTATTGTCATAATAGTGGAGATAAAATAGTGATGGATAAACAAGGTAAATTTTTTGTGTTGTGTTCAATACAAGAGGGGACCATATGGAAATCTGAATCACACCATATATTTGTATAAAATCTAGGACAATATGAATAGATTCTATGTATTGTTCCTTGAAAATTTTGATCTTGTATGTTACCTAGATTTGGTACTTTGCAGAATTATTGTAGTGGTAGCTAGACATTGATTTCAAATCTTGTACCTATGTTGTCTCTGTGCGATATAGTATGTTAACTGTATGCTCATGTATATTTGTATGTAACATGTAAAGGGAATATCACTATAAGACTTGTATAGGCATGCATACCCCTTTTCCATGTCTCCTTGATGATTTGGTGATTTGGGTGACTTGTTTGATACAGTAAAAAACCTTTATTATGGAGTTGTTAGACACTTGTAGGAATGGCCCATGTGTTGGATATATTCTCTATGGGTGGATTGTGTTAGTTGTAGATGTTGGGAGGTGTGTTAGGCATAGAAAATATAAGTTTATGTACATTAAGTGGGAGTTCATCAGAAATTTTAATGGACCGTGTTTACTCCAAGGAAATCCTATTGGACCAATAGTTGTAGTGGTTAGGTACCCATGTATTGCGATGGATGGTTGTTCCTTTATGGACTTTGAGAGTTTGTTGGTGTCTACATGATTAAGGTATAAGATGTAAGTTCCAGGTTGGACCTAATATATAATTTGTTGATGAGCACTATCTTTGACTCATGGTAGAGAATTTGTTGCAGAGGACTAGAGGATCATGGAATACCTGAACTAACAGAGATTGAGACAAGTAATCGTTAAGGTGGATTGTTGAAATTTTTAAATCCTACTTGTATCATAACTTAATGTGTGATATTTGATCATACAATAAAACTATTCTTTTTTATTGTATTGGTCATTGTAAGGTAGAGTTTGTCTCTATGTGAGAAGTATGTTTCTTGGTGCAGATCCCCTTCTCTCCTAAGGGTTGTGTGACCTCTCGGTCAGGATCTTCAATTTTGGAGTTGGTTAACTCTCTGAAACCCCACTGGTCTCATTATGTGTTAACCACAAGTCCTCTAAGCTTTCTGCATAGGCTTCTTAACACCCACGACCTTCCCTTTCATGCTCTATGAAAATATCATAGTATTAGGTGTTAGCACCTTTTCTCTCGGCCCCTCCTCCGATGTGACCATGGGCAATGGCCACATGATTGTGGGAGCGACCAAAAGAAGTTTGAAGTCAAACTACTTTTGGGCCCGCAATTCTCCTCGAGCCTCCACATGTCCACCTAGCGAAACCACGGTATGGATTGCGGCCCGCCCTCGACTTTTTAAAGTCCACGCAACTCCTGTCCCTGTAATGTGGGATGACCGTCGATCTCATGATATTCACAATTTTTTCAAATGGATGACCGAGATATATTCCTCAGAATCAATGGTTCAGACTTACTCCTCCCAGATCGAAGACTGTGGTCGAATGAGAATTTAGGGCTCCAAAATTCTCAAGTTTCAAACCTTATTTTCCTTTACACGACAATCTTCTAGAGCGGAATATCTGCTGACACCTTTCCCATTAAATCAACGGATGTGATCTCTGTGGTTCTTAGGACTTTGAGGTTTTGAAATCTCAAACCTCACCTCCTTTCATACTTCAATCTTCCGGAGCGGTTGATTTGAAGACACATGTCCTCAGAATCAATGATCCATATTCTACCTTGGGTGTTTCACCTTTCAACCCAGATCAACGGTCCTAAGACCCTCCCCTTGATCAATGGTCAAGATCTCCTTCGGGTTCCAAACTTCGGATATTTCAAATCTCAAACTTCACCCTTTCCCCAACGATTTTATCTGAAGGATGTGATCGAATGATGCGTGTCACCGCCTTGGATCAACATCTAGGGACTACTTCAAGTTTATACACAAGGTACACATATTCACGACACCTCTCCCTTGAATCTGAAAGTTAGATATCGCTTCAGGAACTTACCCGAAGCTCATAGATATTTGCCATGTCTCCTCCAGATCTGATGGCTTAGGTTCACTTCAGGTCTTCAGGGTTCGACGACCTCAGTTCTAAAATTGAAAAACCCCACAAAAATTTTCTTGAAGCTCATGATCTACTGACAACTTCCCTCCAACAGATAAACGACTCTCGTCTTTCTGACACTCTATAGTTTTATAATCACAAGTTTCAAACTTGATTCCTCCTAGGCTTGTGATATCCGACAACTCATATTCTCCTTGGCGATCCAACGCCGAACATTCACCTAAGACGATCTAATGGCTCAAGTTGCTTCAGATGATTGGACGATGGATATTTCACTTCGAAAATCCAGAACTCCAGACTTCATAAGTTTCAAGTATCAAATATTGGTGGGTTCTCCCCCTGTGTATATGAAGCATTAAATCTCACGTACCTTGTCTTCAATCAGATAGTTGTTGGTCCTTATGCTGTGATCCAATGACCGATGTCGCTCCTCCTCCTTATCTTCTGATTTCTCTAACTTAGAATACTTTCTAAGTGTTCAACGGTTTCGAACCTTTGCTCCTTCGACGAGTCTGAATCTTGGATCTCGTTAACACTTATGAAAAGTATTATTCCTCCCGAGCTTGGTCTTTTGAAGAATTTGACTTCCTGTGCACTCCTTGCATTTCACGGATTTTAGTAACTCATATCCGAAGTATTTCTCGACAAGAAGTTCCTCTTGCCCTCTTGGCATTCTCCTTTTGTTGGTTCCTTAAATTCTTAGAAAGTCCCTTCAATGCTTAGTCGAACCTCGGATTTGTGCACTCCTTGCACCAGATATTTAAGCAAGGTTTGAATTCTTGCGGACGACTATGAAGGTCTTGCACAAGTCTCTTTTCACTCCTTGCAAAGGGAAGTTTCTTTCTATCTCTTCTGAGCTTTGGAACTGAAATACATCCCGACAACGCACTCCTTGTGTTCTGTGTGCACACTTTGCACCACTCGACAGAAGAGAAACAATGGAAACTTATCCTAACATTCACAGTTCCATCTACTCATAACGAAATTCATTCATTCATTCATGAAAACTAAATAACAGGGAATTGCAAGCAATGTCCACACCATGCCTTGGGTCAATTTTCCTCTATTTTATTCAAAAGCGAAAATGGCTACAACTATATCAAAACAAAAATTGAAAACTCAGAAATCTCCTACTAACTTGCATCTAGCCTCATTTGGGTGTACAAAACCTCTATTTATCTCAGAGGGTTTATAACGTTCCCCCAAACTACTTGGCTACTCCAAAAACCTAACCTAATGACTATCTTAGATCAGTCATATTCTAGAGTAGGAGTGGAAACTCCCACGTCGCTCACAATCGTTCAAGCATGCTTCAAAGATTTTTTCGGCGCTGAGTTCAGGTGTGCTAATCGCTGGGTTCAGACATGCTTCAAAATATTCTCCATGGCTGCCAGCATTGATATTTTGGAAAGATTCCCATGCGCTGTGTTCCTGCTCCGCATGATTTTCAAATATGCCCCTCCATCATACTCCTCTTGAAAAAAATTCAGGGACTCCTGTCCATGAGTTCTTGCACCAAATTTCCATGCTTCTGGATAACAACTTCATTTTACCAACTGGAATATTCTATTGGGTGTCCCTTCCACTTGACCAGATATTCAAAATAGGTCTTCCTTCTAGTCTTCTTTCCAATCCTCTGATCAACAATATTCTCCATCTGTGGTTTTTCTGCTATAGGTAATTGTTTCTCCCACTGGACCTTCTCTTGATATTCTTCTCCCTCTGTTTCATCTTTCTTGTAAGGATACAAGTCTTAAACATTGAATATGGGCGATATGCCCACATCATCTGGAAAATCAATATCATAGGTGTTTGCATCAAACTTCCTCAAGATCTTACATGGCCATATCTTCTTCATCTTTAACTTGTTATATGTTCCGCTAGGGAACATTTCCTTCCTGATATGTGCCAAAACCTGATCTCCTACTTCAAATTGAAGTTCTCTGCATTGTTGATCAACTCTGTGCTTGTACTCCTGGTTAGAACTCTGCAATTGTCCTATGATATGGCTATGAAGCTTCCACATTTCTACAACAAAATATTTTTCTCCAATGCTCCTGATCTCACTATGTTTCAAGTCTCTCAACTCAAATACTCCCCTAGGTTTCATTCCATACAATATTTTGAGTGGGCTCTTTCGAGTGCTCCTGTTTGGTGAGTCATTGCATGCAAATTCTTCTTGTGGCAGAATCTGATCTCGCTGATTATGGTGCTTAGTAACCAGACTCCTCAATAAGTTTCCCAAAATTTTGTTTACCACCTCAGTCTCTCCATCTATCTGAGGGTGATAAGATGAGCTGAAGGACAAATCTATCCCCAACTTCTTCCACAGTGTTCTCCAAAAGTGACCAACAAATTGTGTGTCTCTGTCCGAGACAATGCTTCTGGGTAGGACGTGAAGTCTTACAACCTCCTTGGAAAAAAGATTTAAATCATTTTTGCTTTCTTGGCAATCCCAACGCAAAATCCATGTTTATTGCATCCCAAGGCCTCTATGGTATTGACAATGGTTGATACAATCCAGTGTTTTGTCTTTTTCCTTTTGCATGTTGGCAGATTCTACATCTATTCACAAACTTTATCACTTTTGTTCTCATACCTGACCAATAGTATGAAATTCTCAACTGTGCCAATGTTTTATCATGGATGAAATATCCAACCAATCCTCCACTGTTCTTTTCATTTAAAAGGTTATCCCTCATTGAGCATTTTGGTATGCACAACTAGTTTCCCTTGAACAACAATCCCTCTTAAATCATATACTCTGTCGACTGGATTTTGTCTCTCAACACAGGATTTTCACATGCTTCCTTGAAATCTGTATCATCACCATACATGTCCTTAAAGTGTTCAAACCCCAAGTTCTTCACCTGAAACTCCTGTAGAATCAAACATCTCCTGCTTAATGCATCAATAAATTTGTTAGCATTCCCAACAATATGTTTTATGACAAAAGTAATTTTTTTCCTAAACTCAACCCATTTCGCATGCCTCTAATTCAACTTTTCCTGTCTGGTTATGAATTGTAAATCCCGGTTATTTCTATATAATACAAATTCATGTTGGAAAAGGTAATGTCTCCACTTCTTCAAGGCTTGAATTATGGCGTAAAATTCCTTATCATACGTGGATTATTTTCTCTTGGTCTCATTCAACTTATTGCTGAAGTAGGAAATAGGTCTATTATCCTGGCTGAAAACTACTCCAATTTCAACTCCACTTGCATCACATCTCACATGAAATGCCTTTTCAAAATTCAGCAAGACCAGAATTGGTCATTCCGTTATTTTCTCCTTCAGTATATTGAAGCTCCTCTCAACTTCCTTTGTCCATTTAAAAGACTTGTGCTTCTTCTTTACTGTATCCATCATTGGCATACAAATTCCACTGAAGTCTCTGATGAACTTCCTATAGAAGATTGTTAATCCATGGAAGCTCCTTACCTCAAACATACTCTTCGGTGATGACCATTCTTTGATTGATTTCACCTTCTCTGGATCCATCTTCAATTCATTTGAAAAGATCACAAAACCCAAGTAAATGAGTTATGTCTTCATAAAAGAGGACGTCTTTAGATTTATCAGCAGCTTATCCTATTGCAGTCTCCTCATCACTAGTGTTAGGTGCCTCAAATGTTCCTCTTTAGTCATGCTAAAGATCAGTATATAATCCAGATATACAACCACAAACTTGCCAAAGAAATCTTTCAGTATTTCATTCATTATCCTCATAAAAGTACTCGGGGCATTTGTTAAGCCAAATGGAACAACAAGCCACTCATACAAACCTTCGTTTGTCTTAAAGGTTGTCTTCCACTCATCATCTTCTCTCATTCTAATCTGATGATATCCACTTTTCAAATATATCTTAGAAAATAAATTTTCTCCACTTAAATAGTCCATTATTGGTAAAGGAAATCTATACCTGATGGTGATCTTGTTAATGGATCTTAAGTCTATACACATTCTCCATCCTCCATCCTTCTTTGGACTCAACACAGTTGGTACTACGCATGGACTCAAGTTCTCTCTGACCAAACCCTTGTCTAATAGTTCCATGACTTGGTTCTTCACTTCCTCATTCTCTCAAGGTGTCAATATGTATGAGTCTTTGTTTGACAGACTTGCTGCTGGTATCAAATCAATATGGTGGCTAATACTTCTGACAGGTGGCAATGAGTTAGGAAACTCATCCGCCACTATGTCAGCAAAATTATCCAACAATTCTTGCACTTCTTTAGGAAAATCATCCATCGATGTACTTGTAAGGATAAATCTAGGTTTCCTCACCACAACAAATTGCATCTGTTGTTATTTATTGACTTATTTCAGGAGTTTCTTCCTGCTCATGAGAAGTATGCTTGTGCTAGATTCCTCTTTCACTTTGTTCTCCTCTATTGGAAACAACATGTGTGTTCTACCATTCTTCTCCAAGGTGTATGTATTCTTCGTCCCATCATGAATGAACTTCCTTTCAAAATTCCCTGGTCTTCCCAACAAAATATGGCATACATCCATGGGAATTACATCACATGGATTTTCATCTCTATATCCTCCTATATTAAATTCAACCAAGCATTGTTTAGTAACCATTACCTAGTGTCCTTTCTGCAACCATGAGACTTTGTATGGCTTCGGATGTGCAGTTGTCTCCAGCTCCAATTTCTCCAACATCTCTGTGGATACTAAGTTTTCAGTGATCTCACTGTCAATTATCACCTTCCATACTCTGTCTTTAGTCTTGAAAGTTGTTCTAAAGAGATTGTTCTTTTTCACTGGATTTTCAACTTCTGCCTCTAGTTTAAGGAGAACCTTCCTCAACATCATCGATATTCCATTCTCTTCTCCTTCTGCTTCAACATTCCCTCTCCGTGCTTCTGAAATGTGAGCTTCACCTACCCCTTCTTTATTTTTCTCGAGGCATTCCCAAGACATGTGCCATGTCTTTCCATAAGCATAACATCTTGCTTCTCCTCCTCTTCTTCTTCCTCTTCCTCTAGAATAACTTCTTCCACCACCCTATCTTTTTTGGGAACTTCCTCCTCTTTCCGAGTGACTATGTGGTTTCTTAATCTCGTCCTTAGACTTAATTTTATTTTCATGGGTAGCTCCCCTGATATTCTTTGGGGTTGGGATTTTTCCTCTTCCTCGCTGACTTTGTTTTCTAGCCAACTTCTCCTCTGCCTTGAGTGAAAACTGATAAGCATCCTCCACTGTCCTTATTCACATCATGTTGAGGTCATCCTGGATTTCATGTCTCAGGCCATTTATATATATGGAAACATTTTCTTCATCTCTTTCCTTTTGTCCAGTTCTGATGTTTAGCCTATAGAACTCCTTTGTGTACTCCTTAACTATCATCCCCTTATGTCTTAGGTTCTGCATCTTCCTGAACATATTGAACTAATAATATTTTGGCATGAACTTAGACTTCAGCTTGGCTACCATTATGTCCCAATTATTTATCTTATTCTTTCCCTTGCTTCTCCTCTCAACCCACAGTTCATCCTATCATAGCTCTTTCTCCTCATCAAACTCTTCATAGTCAAAATGTTTGTCCATGGATCTCACCCAATCCAACAACTCTTCATCATCTTAATTTCCTTCATACATTGGGACCTCTATCTTGGATCTGCCTCCCAATCTAGCAACTGCTCTTAGGAAGCGTTCTTCGACAACATCCTCTCCTGTAGCTTCTTCAGTTTCTACTTCTTTTCTCTCTGCACTGTTGATGTCTCCAGCATTAGGTGCTCTCCTCTGCGTTTCCTCCATCACCTCTAATATTGCATGAATTTCTCTCTTCTCTCTTTCTACAACTCGATTGGCTAAAGATGGTTCCACTCATCTCCTTGGTGGCATTGTGTTGACTGTCTGTCACACACAGAGTACAACTTAGAGTTCTTTTGTCTCCTCTCCTTTTCCTGTTGTCTGCAAGAAAAACTTCATCTTTGATACAACTTGGTGCAAACCCCCTTCTCTCCTAAGGGATGCGTGACCTCCCAGTCAAGATCTTCGATTTTGGAGTCAGTTGACTCTTTGAAACCCCACTGGTCTTGTTCTGTGTTAAACAAAGGTCCTCTCGGATCCTTGCATAGGCTTGTCAACACCCACGAACTTCCCTTTCGTGCTCTATGAAAATATCAGAGTATTGGGCGTTACCTCCTTTTCTCTCAACCCCTCCTCTGATGCGACCTTGGGTGATGACCACGCAATTGCGGGCATGACCACAAGCGGTTTTAACTCAAACCACTTTTGGTCCAAAAATTATCCTCGAGCCTCCATGTGTCCACCTGGTGAAACCACGATATGGATTGTGTCCACGCAACTCCTGTCCCCACAATGCGAGATGACCGTCAATCTAACGATCTTGACGGTTCTTTCAAATGAACGACCGAGATCTATTCCTAGGAATCAAAGGTTCATACTTACTTCTACCAGATCGACGATTGTGGTCGAATCGGAATTTCGAGCTCTAAAATTCCCAAGTTTCAAACCTTGTTTTCCTTTATGGGAAAATCTTCTGGAGAGGAAGATCTACTGACACTTGTCCTCTTGAATCAACGACTATGATCTTTGCGGTTCTCCAGACTTCGAGGTTTTGAAATATCAAACCTTACCTCCTTTTGTACTTCAATCCTACAAAGCGGGTGATTTGAAGACACCTGTCCTCACAATCAATGGTCTAGCTTCTACCTTGGGAGTTTGACCTTTCAACCCAGATCGATGGTCATGAGACCCTCCCCTCGATCAATGGTCGAGATCTCCTTTGGTTTCCAGACTTCAAAGATTTCAGATATCAAACTTCACCCTTTCCCCAATGCTTTTATCTAAAGGTTGTGATCCACTGATGCATGTCCCCCCCTTGGATCAATGGATGAGGACTACTTCGGGTCTATACCCAGAGTACATAGATTCACACCACGTCTCCCTTGAATCTAACAGCTAGAGATTGCTTCGGGACTTTACCTGAAAGTCACAGATCTTTGCCACGTCTCCTCCAGATCCAATGGCTTAGATTCACTTCGGGTCTTCAGGGTTCAGCAACCTCAGTTCTCAAACTAAAAGATCTCATGACAAATTTCCCCGAGCTCGCGATCTGCTGACAAGTGTCCTCCGACAGATCAACGACTCTTGGCTCTTCGACACTCCACGCTTCTGGAATCTCAAGTTTCAAACTTGATTCCTCCTGGGCTCACGATATCTGATGGCTCAGATTCTCCTTGGGGATCCAATGCCAGACGTTCACCTCGGATGATCTAACAACTCATCCTTCTTCAGATGATCGAACGACGAATATTTCACTGCGGAAATCTAGAACTCCGGACTTCAGAAGTTTCAAGTCTCAAATCTTGGTGGGTTCTCTCCCCTATTTATACAAAGCATTAAGGCTCGGGTACCTTGTCTTCAATCAGATGGTTGTTGGTCCTTATGTTTTGATCCAACAACCGACGTCACTCCTCCTCCTGAGCTTCTGATTTCTCTGACTTAGAATACTTTCTAAGTGTTCAAAGGCTTCGAACCTTTACTCCTCCAACAAGTCCAACTCTTGGATCTCGTTAACACTCATGAAAATTATTATTCCTCTTGAGCTTGGTCTTGTGAAGACTTCGAATTCCCACGCAGTCCTCGCGTTTCATGGATTTTGGTAACTCATATCCGAAGGATTTCTCAAATAGAAGTTCCTCTCGCCCTCCTCGTGTTCTCCTTTTGTTGGTTCCTCGACTTCTTACAAAGTCCCTTCGATGCTTAATCAAACCTCGGATCTATGCACTCCTTGCACCAGATATTTACGCAAGGTTTGAATTCTTGCAGATGACTGTGCACGTCTTGCAAAAGTTGCACTCCTTGCAAAGGGAAGCTTTGTGCTATCTCTTTTGAGGTTCGAAACTGAAACAAATCCTGAGAACACACTCCTTGCATTCTGTGTGCACACTTTGCACCACTCGACAAAAGGGAAACAATGGAAACTTATCCTAACATTCATAGTTCCAACTACTCATAATGAAATTCATTCATTCATTCATGAAAACACAATAATAGTGAATTGCAAGCAATGTCCACACCATGCATTGGGTCAATTTTCCTCTTTTATATTCAAAAGTGAAAATGGCTACAACTATATTAAAACAAAAACTGAAAACTCATTAATCTCTTACTCACTTGTAGCTAGCCTCATTTGGGCATACAAAACCTCTATTTATCTTAGAGGGTTCTTAGGGTTCGCCCCGACTACTTGGCTACTCCAAAAACCTAACCTAATGACTAGCTTAGATCAATCATATTCCAGAGAAGGAGTGGAAACTCCCACGTCTCTCGCAATCATTCAAGCATGCTTCAAAGATTTTTTCGGTGCTGAGTTCAGGCATGCTAATCGTTGGGTTCAGATGTGCTTCAGAATATTCACTGAGACTACCGACGTTGAGATTTCAGAAATATTCCAATGCGCTGAGTGCCTGCTCCACGTGCTTGCCAACGATGCTCTTGCATCATTTCTCATATTTAGGCGGTTGTTAGATATAGTTGGATATAAAAGTCTCTCTCCAAACATTTGGCTCATATTTCGGTGTGTAGTTGAGATATTCTCTTGTGACTATTGAAAGTAAATGTTTAATGTATTTATATGTGTATAGTTATTTTTTGAATACAAAACTCAACATATTTTTGGTGTTTATGGACACAAAATGAATTATAAATGTTATGGTCCATTCCATTAATCCAAAATATTTATAAATATAAAGTAAATCTTCATATTTTAAAACAATTAATTATTGGTTTTTAATTTAATGTATAATTATAATATTGAAATCGATTTTAAAAATTAAAATAGTAAATATATTTTTATATATTTTTAGGAAGATAACAAATCTATGTAGGAAAGAGGAAAATCATTACTAAGTATCCATGAAATGCAAATTGATTCATCACCATCATTCAATAAAAACCATGCCACATAAAATGACTAGTTGGTGATCTATAATGGGGCCTAAGGCCTCTAGTATTGCATATTTAACATGTTTACATTTGAGGAAGCTAATCTCTTAAAAAACCAAAAGGAGTTTTAGGTCAAAAAACCATGTCTCATAAAATGACTAGTTGGTGGTCCATAAGATGGGATGGCGCTTTCAACAAGTTAAGTGGATGGCGTTTTTAGTGTATGGGAGAGTTTAGTTCCATTGAGACATCTGGATCTTTGAATATTGATGTGAAATTTTATATTAGAATACTCCAGTTATAAAAGGTTAGAATTCGTAGTTGTTAAAAAGGTGACAACAAATTCCCATAGGATGTCGATTTCGATCCTATTATTAAACTTTTGGTTGAGATAAGACAATCTAAGTTAGAATTTACAATTAATGAATTAGTTTCATTGTAATTGTGGGAGAAGTTGTTTAATCATGTGTTCCTAAGAGAAAAATATTGAGCAAGGGGCTTCAATCCCTCTCCGAGCTGTTGTTTGTAATCTCTTGTTAAGCAATAAAATAATGTTGCCATTGTCTGGTGGATGTTTCCCTCACCCTGAGGGTTTTACCATGTAAATCCTTATGTCTATTTTGTGATTGTGTGTAGTGCCATTATTCCTTTGATTTGTTGCAGGTTAATTAAGATTTTTGTGGGTTAATGGAATCAACAAGTGGTATCAGAGAAATTGTGTTGAGATCGCTGGGTGAATCAAGTGTTGAAGGAAGATCGAAATAGAGAAGATAGTAAGGCCGCAGGAGAGACAGAGAGGCATCCAAATTGAGGGAGGAGACACCTGTCTGGGATTGAAGAAGACTCTTTTTGCATGGAGGGTGTGAGTTCATAGAGGTCGACAAGGCAGTCCACATGAGACTGCAGAGAGAGGGGCCATGAAGGTGTGCCCAGATCTACCCCGTGGAGGAAAAGATGCTCGGAGTTCTATGAGGACCGTGAGGTTTGTTTGCTGTGAAATTGACACAGGAGAGCCTGTAGCTATTTTTTGAATCTATCCGAAGAAGAATGCAGAGTTGCACGAAGAGGTAGCAGTGCAAGGGGACGTGTTGGCAGTCACGTGATAATGCCTGCAAGGAGCCTCTCGAGAAGGGAGGAAGCCAGTGGTATTGGAGGCACTGTGGTTGGTGCTCATGGATTCCAGGCGATTGTACAAGATTTTTTGTGCATGGAGACTGCTTGGAGGTTGTTGTGATCAAAACAGTGTTGATAACTATTTTATAGTACAAAGAATGAGTCAGAGCAAGTTTGAGATCCTGGGTGTGAGGTTACAGTTTCTTTGTGTGAGAAGTTGTGCTTGTTGAAGAATGAATGTAAATACAATGAATTCTTGACATGGAGTTCACTGGGAGCACCATCATTCTATGTGAAGGTGAACCATCTGGATGAGAAGATCCGTGGGTCCTGTTTTTCACCCATGCATAAATTGTTTATCTGTGTGTAGCAAGAAGACCATGTGGTGGAGGAAAAGAGTTTGACTGGTTGCTGGAGTTGGATAGAGCTTATTTGACTAGAAGTGGGGTCAGTGGTGTAGGATTTCATACTGACACATCATTTGGCCTGAAGAGAAAGAGGCTCGAGCATGTCGTCAATTAGGTTTTAGAATTGCATGGAGATGTGCCAGAGCTTCCAATTGATGGACGCGACTTTTCGCTGTGTGAGGCATTGATCATGAGAATCAGAACGACCACGGTGTAGAAGGAGGAAGAGATGATCTACGAAGTTATGAGTCGTGTCAAGAATGTGATCGTGTATCAATACTTTCTGTCCCAAGAAAAGAACACGTAGAAAGACCGATTGGCAGGGGAGTGACCAATGTGCGAGGAGTCGACGAAAAATAAGTTGATCGATGTCGATGTGGAGGAGATCGCTGGCTTATAAGGGAGATTGGATACTTGGAGAAATTGATAGGGGTATGCATATTCAGACGCAATATTGCCCATTTTCATTTCAGATATCTATATGGAGGAGCTAGCCCATGTGGACTCGTGTAAAGAGAGGCGACTAGTGCATGGAGCATTTTTTGTTGTTGGTTAAGAGGTGTGTTGGACCAGTTGTATGAGGAGAACAGTTGAGTCTTCTATGACCAACATGGTGGTGTCACACAATCAATTCTGTTGAGGAGAGTGCATGGAGCGATCATCATCTGTTTGTGAGGAGAGTGTGGGCCAGTACTCCTCTTCATGGATCTGTGCATGGGAACATTCAAACACCACAAATATATCCATTTCTAATCCGCCCTCAATTGCGCACATGATTACTTCCAATAAATTAAATCAGACATGAGTTGAATGTTGATTCGCTGGATGTGAGAGCGCTAGTTGGTGGTGAGTGAGTCCATGAAGTTCCCTACCCGAGAAAGGTAACTTAGAGAAGGAACTCGATCAATAAGGTTGATAACTAAGATAGATAAATCCAACAAATGATCGAGGATATGGTGTTGATCGATGGAATAATTAGAGTCATAGTGGTACTTCTCTAGATGATGAGCTTATGCGTGTTTCACAAAAAGATGGGATCTTCCCATATATGTTATCCATTTTTTTTATGTGTGGTAGAATTGGTAAATGGACTACGGTGCATGGATCTGTCGCTATGCTTGTCACAACGAATGTTGCTGGTTGTGTTACTAGTGGTATGCAAATCACTTGGTGTGTCCAAGTTGATCATGTGCTTGGTGTGTCTAAGTTGAGCATTGGATGGCTTGATGTGTTCAAGACGAGATGGATAGATTTCTTGGTGTGTCTGAGCCCAATGTAATACCTGCGACAACATAGACTAGGCGTGCCTCTGGCAAATTGGTCTCTAACGGTGTGACACGGAATATGACGAGGGGATTGGCCACAAAATTGAAGTGCTTTCTTATTACGGAAGAGTTGGGGTCATTTTCGGTCGCATGGTCAAAACCTCTCATGACGTTCCTTTCAGATGACTTCGAGCAAGAAGATGTGGAAGATGAGCTTGATGTGGCCACGGGGTAGTGCCTGGTAACATGGTTTTCCAAATGCTACCATCAATTTTTAGGATGGTGATGGGGTCAATGTCAGTAGATGCAATACAATTCTACAAGAAGCACCTTCGTCATGCTGGTTTTGGAGCAGAGTTTTTGCATCACCGTAGATGAGTTGCATGGAGGATGTAACGACCTCCTCGTTATGACAACAACTCTTTCGCAGGTGCAATTGTTTTTGTGTGTTTAAGTTGTGTGTGTGCGTGTAAAAAGGAACTAACACACTTGACTCTATGTCGCCACCTGACGACTAACAAGGCGCAACCACGAACACAACAAGACAACATACGACGTACCACAGTAACGACATGTGTTTAATGACGATCAAGCGAAAGTAAGTAAGACTGACTTCCCATCCATCCTACCCTGCAATGGTTAGGACCTCCAAGACACATAAGCAACGCTCAAGCCCAGGCTCCCATAGATTTTAACCATTTAAGGTCTCAGGGCTGGCCACTGTTATGAGGAACATGGAGGTGTCTACATCCCGCCCGACACAAGCAGACCAAGCAAGTAACTAATTACGATCAAGTACAAAATAATTAATGAACGACCACGAACTCTGCGGAAAGCGCAAGTCCGAAGGACTCCGGCAACGACTGACCATTGTTAAGATAAGGCATTATCTATGACTCAAATGGGCATTAAATTCAGACCAGTTACTCCATTAAATTCCATTAATTGTTGTTCCCCAATTACTAACTCATAACGATTTATTGTACCTAGTTCAAAGACATTTCGTTATATGTTAACAATTCAATAAAATCTCAACAACTTTACGATAATATAATAACAACATTGCGCTACTATTAACATAACTCCGCCATTACATCATCATCTCAGTTCATCATATATGTTACCTATACAATAACATTACCATAACCACGTCACATCTTATATTGAGATGACCTTAGAAATTTAATTAAATCACAATGCTACTAGCATGTTACCCATGCAATAAAACTACAATGACTAATCATAACCACATCACCTTCTAGATTATAATAACCTTGCATAAACGATCATATTACAAGATAATGACAACTCTAAAATCAAGTCTGGTTATTCAAGGTCCTACCCTAAATTGACATGACTCACAACTATTGGCAGCAACTTGTTAAATCAAATCTAGTCATATAACCAATTGAAACTTAACCAACTATCAAAAAGGCATTTCCACGTTTATCAACAGCTCATTAATTAAAGCTAGTCATCACTACCAAGTCCATGACATTTCCGTTACCTTTGTATTTACAATTTATTCCACAATAATTAAATAATCCCAGTGAAAAATTTAACATCAAGCGAAATAAAGTACAAGCTACCTGGTTTATTCATCATGCTATTAAAATCATTTCCCACTCCATCTACAGTTTTAAAAATAGAATTATAGCTAAACCCCTTCCCAGTGCTATGTAACAACCTTAAATAAAAACAAGTAAGTAAAATCCAGCACTATTTTATTTCCTTAAATATAAAAAGCAAGTAAAATAACAATGACCTTATCCTTTAACATAGCTATCACTGTCCTTACAAATTTGTTTATCCCAACTGTACGTTTACAGTCACAAACAGCTAAATCTGCCCATCCTAACAATATAATACAGACCCAACCGTTACACCCTATCTATCATGGTTTAGGTTAACAAGATAAAAAGGTTAGAGTGCTAAAAGTGTCGATCATAAACCATTCTGGAAACCAACGCATGCGTGCCAGAATTCACGCATCAAAACGACAGCTAAGGATGGAAGTGGTCAAAGGAAGAATCAATGGAAAATCCCAGATGGCGACTGTCATTATCCAAGGAATCACTCGGCAACATCCTCCTGAAGGCTCAGACAACTAATCCTTCAAGCGCAGTGGGAGGACCCGTGCTGCAAGCGCCAAACGCGGCCCTTCCCAGTTGCAGAGGCAAGAGGGGCTGAGCACGGAATTATCAAGCGCCCAGGCAAATTTATGGACTTATGAAGGTCAACATTTAAGAATATCTAAGAAGTGGTTTTATCTCATCGTAACCATTGCGGCAAGGACCAGTCATAATCAATGGAATATTTAATTATCTAGTGGCGGTGATAAGGGACATCATAATTTATACATTTTCATGGATATTAATATTTAAATTAAACCTCGCTCTACCTTAACATTATCATGAACAAAGGTAGTATTCAAATAGCATTACTACAACCACTAGAATTAATCGTTCATTTCATGACCTTAACCTCCCACAAACATTCATTTAATCACTTAACCATTCGGAAGCCCTAAAGCTTTGAGAACAGGCGTTCCACAATCAGTAATAGTATCATTAATTCCATTACAATGGCAAGGCATGAGCAATAAAGGATTGGAGGAATGGCGGCCAATCACCTTGCCATTAAGGAATAAAAATCGCCAACCCGATAAATAAACATATCAGAGCTGACTGAAATTAAAATATAATAAAAGAACTCTGTGATATCTGCTGTTGCTGGCCACCAGTAAATATAATCAGTTAAAATAGGAAACAATGCGCGGACACCAAATTAAAGCCAGGCAGTGTTTGAGAGGGGCGACCTAAACAACGAGCTGTCTACCGATGTCAACAGTCTCAGCAAAAGATTCGGGTAAGCAGCAAGGGAAATCAAACGCGCAGGGTATTTAAAGAAATATAAAAAGGGCATTTAACAACGCCATGGGCATTCAAGGATGCTCTGGGCAATTACAGAAAATTAGAAGGGGCATTTAATAACGCAATGGACGTTCAAACGCAGTGGGCATGTAGATAAAATTAGAACTGAGATGGAACTAGGGATTTAAAACTGAACAGGAAACGAGCATTTAGAATGCAGAAGGAGATCATAACAAACGCCATCCATTTGGGACACAGGAGCTGAGGTCGAACCAACGCAAACAAGACACAGACCATTTAAGGCGCGATCAATAAGACTCAGGAACGTTTATGACAGAACGCAGACTAAAAACGCAGGAATTTTCATAGAATTCGCCATCAATAATATAAAACGTCCCAGTCACAAATGGAAACGCCCACAGTCAAGGAAAAATCGCCCACAGTAAAGTAATACACCACGGAAAATTGCAAAAACCCCCACAGAAAGGTGGAACGCCCATGGCAAGGTAAAAACGCCCATGGAAATGTAAATACACAGACAACAAGAATGCAAGGCACAGCGGGAGATCGTACAGATCCAAGGAAGGTCACAGAAACCCATCAACAATCATACAGCCAAGCTCTAACAAAAATTCAGTTATGAACTAAAAATCAGTTTACCCATTTAAAACACATGCAGATCTAACCATCATCCAAATGCCTCCTACTCTACCAGAAATAAAATCATACTGTTGCCTTTCGCTTGCTTCGGATGATGTCCCGCGCCCGTGCCGCTTCCCGCTCTCCGTTCCGCTCCCGCTCGCCGACCGTAGAGACCTCACCGGTACCTCCCAACCAATCACTAGGGTTACTCTGCTTCCCCCTTAGACCCCCCGAGCCACAAAGGGGCCACACAAATCCAGAAGGTATGCCTAGCTTCCCATCTCGCCTCCAAGGCTGAGCTACCACTCCAATACAAGATGAGAAAATCCCAACTCCTCACAAGCAATCAATCAAGTCACAATCCGGCAGCGTAACATTACGCTAATTGCCCATCCCCTTCTTCCTCATATTCCCTTTCTTTTATAGAGTTTTGAGACCCACCCTTGCCCTAAATCACATTTAATTTAAGTTTTAAAGAAAACCCTCTAAAAATTCTCTATCTTACAAGTGTCACTCATCCCCCACGTTTCTCCAAAAATTTTCTCTTTAAATTTATTAAAAAGCTCATTTCCCTATTTTTATTATTCCCTTTCTTTCCCTTTTTTTTTTTTTTTT
>JZKD02S0629757.1:582432-596544 GCA_000966675.3 Picea glauca | reverse complement strand
ATATATATAACCATAGGTTTTTCTTCAAGGAAACCACTATTATATTTGATATTTCAAGTATGAAAAAAAAATAGACATTTTACTATTTTAAAATGCTCAAAAATATATAATCTCAATATTGTCTTGAAACAATATCTTTCTGTCCTATACCTACATATTTCAATATTCCTAGGACCCTCCACAACGATGTTCACATTTTTCTCAAAAAAATTTCTTCGACCGTAAAATTGTATCAGTAAAGAAGATCAAAATCCCAAACAAGAAACATATGTAAAACTTCTTTTACCTCTTGCATCAGTAAAGTAGTCTTTTGATAGCCTCTCGACATAAAACTCACATATGTAGAGTTCTAAATTAACTTCGTTGCATCTTCAACAACTTTGTTTCTCTCAAATATTAATTCAAGATCAAAATCCTCTTGTTGTATTATGACATAGCTACTTAATCTTAGTGCTTTCTTCTATCAGTGTTAATCTTCATTTCAGAACTTGAGTGCTTTATCTTCCACATGACCTTGATTCGTAACCAAGTGCTTATCGTGTCGTTCACTTAACTCCCCATGGCTATCGGACTTTCATCTAACCTAGACCATCGAACTGTCACTTATATCAGAGTGACATCATCAAAATCTTATCGTGTCAGTGGCTCTAAATTTTTTGGACTCCAATCAAGCTAAAACAATCCGACATGTTTTTGACTTCAATGAACTCGCAATGGGAATGTGAACCTATACTTTTGTTTATGAACACACATGATTCTTATTTAAATATCTTCACCTTTGTCGGAGCTCCATGGAGACCATTTCCTTGCGGAATGTAAATATCTAGGTCATCTATTAAATAAAAAAATGGTCATGCATTATAAATGTGTGCACATTCCTTTGTGTAAAGAAATATTTTTTAAATGAAACAATGTTTTTTCTTTTTTATTACTTTTCCCAACCCATAATGGTTTAACCCTTATTCTTCTTCCGAGTACGAGCACACTTTTTCTAACTAGGGCCAATATGAGCGATGGAGAGTAGGAGGGACATTGGCTTCATTGGCACTTTGCATTTGTAGAGAGAAACTCTCATTCCTAGGTATATTTTATTTGAAATGTCATCTTTATATCTATTTTTGAAATGATATAAACTTACATAATGTTTAAAAATATTTTTTTTATTGTTTAATTAAAGTTGTTATTTCACCAATATGGAGAGAAACCTTGATACAATCCTAAAACATAATCCCCCACAACACCCATACACTAAAATTAATGATTGTTCGTATGAACTCAAAAAATTAATTGGTGAGATTAGGAACGCTAGAGAGCCACCTCATATTTCATTAGGAACTTCACTTGACATCATTATTTCTTCCATTATCCATGGCTATGGCCAATTACATGATACATATAAATATATCACTATGATGAGAGAGTAATTCTCAACTACCATTAGTAATGAAGAGGTTGAAAACATGTATATAACCAAAGAGAGGATTGTTCAATTGTTTATTGACCCTTGAATGAACCAGCCACCTAATCCAAGAAAAAAACATATTTGGATGGATTGGTGCACATTTCATATAGTGGCCACACAATTAGCTTTCTTCAAGATATTTTTGTCATTGCTAGAAATCTTCCATGACGTGTTGAAGATCTTGAATTCCTAATTGTTAGGAGACGTGGTGCCCAATCTAAATATTATGAATTTTATGTGAAGAGATCACAGGTGATAAATGCATTGTATTACAAAATTGAAATGGATAAATTTTATCAAGATGTTCAAATTGACATGAACTCAGTTGTGTCTCTCCCCAAAAACCCAACAGATGTGTCAACTAGGATTAAATTTGTTGATTGTGATATTGAAGAAACAAATAACACTGTTGATGACATTCAAGGTTTTCCCGCTGACCATTTGCACTCTCATCCTTCATCTTTTGTTGCTCTCCTACCCAATGAACGTAGAGAAATCAAAGAAATAAGAACATTTATTGAAAATGTTGAGTCTTCACCTATTCAATCGGCCGACTAGCCAGATATTGGTTCATCTTCGATCAATGAATATAATACTCAAGGGTTATTAGACATGGCATTCCCCACATTATTCCCCACTAGTGAAGCTAATTGGTTGCATCCACATATTTGTAACATTCAACTTCATGAATATGGATTGCATTTGCTCAAATACTTTGATCAAAGATTTGGAAGCCATCCTCGCTTTTGATACTTCTTATTGAACATGATAATGAGACATCGAAGTCAAGCAACTGCTACAGTTTTTGTAAAGAAAAATATACATGATAACTCCCCAACAACAATAGAAGTGTTGCGTCAACAACTCACAGATTTGCCTGATAAGAAATTGGTTGAGCACCTTATGCGTTTTGGTTCTTCACTCAGAGGAACAAGAGCCTATTGGACAAAGTGTCGTACTGAACTTACTGACATGATTACTCAATTGGGTTGTCCAACTCTATTTTTTACTCTGAGTGCAGCTGACACAAAGTGGTCAGACATGCATAATGTGATGTCGAGAAATGAAAATTCTCATGGTTTAAATCAACATCGTATAAAAATTGAGAATGTTATCAAGTACCCCCATGTTGTTTCCATGTTTATGCATCATAGATTCAATATCTTTCGAGAAGAAGTCATACAAAAATATCTTCGTGCTAAAGTTTTTTGGTACAGGTTCGTGTTGTTGTATTTATGCTAACTAATTTTTTTCTTAGTAGTTGTAGTATTTTTTCTACTATATATGTTTACTATATCTTCTTCTTTTCTAGATATGAGTAGCAACATAGATGGTCAGTTCACATCCACATATTCTTATGGTTGGAAGGTACTCCAAACATGGAAAGATTAGATTGGTCTAATCCTTTAGATGTGCATGTTGCAAAGACATATTTTGATAGATATGTAACAACATGGAATCCACATGACATTCATCACCAAAACATAATGGTTCCTCGAAGCATGAATGATGATCCTTGTGTATTGAATATAGAAGAAATGTTTTCTTCCAATCCTCTTGATGATTATGAACATTTGTTGAACCGTGTTCAAAGACATAAAAAGTGCAGTGTAGATTCATGATTGCATAAGAAAGGTTATGTTCTCACTTGCCTCTACAATGCTCCATGGAAGGTTCGAGATGATTCACTATTATTCATAGATGAGAAAGGTAGAAACAAATATGAGCCATCAAGAAATGATGATAGGTTAAATGTCCATAATGTATATGTTCTTGCAATGTCGCGTGCAAATTTTGATTGTCAACTAGTTGTTTCCTGACATGTTGTGTTGAAATACATTGATAAGTATGCTTCCAAATAAGAAAAGAGGTCAGAAATTTATGAAGATATGCTAACTGGAATTTCAAATTTTGGTGTCTCAGAAGATCCTATTTTGTCTGCATATAGAAGATTCCTTGCTGAAACACTTGTTGATCATGACATTGGAGCCCAATTAACATGCCATATGTTAATAAATCTACCTCTTGTACTTTTTAGTTGAAACTTTGTTTCCTTAAATGTTGGAAGAAAGGTTTTTTAAAAAGTTCCAAAGGACCCCCATCAATTTTCATCGCCCAACAATTTTGTTGAAATGTATCAACATAGACCTGATTTTATTGATCATTTGTGTTTGATAGAAACATCAATATCTTAAACCTTTTCTGCTAAACGTAAGAAAGAGAAATGGAAACCTAGAAATTTCCATGGCATCGTTAGAGTTTGGCCACGCTTTTATTTTATTCTCGATGGGGCTTCAGAAGAATTCCAAAATTTTCGTTGGTCTGAATTGATTTTGTACAAACCTTTTAGGAACATTCACATTGATATTGGCCTTTCAGATGAAACAATGATTGAAAATTAGAGAAATTTTTGATATCGACCATGGCACATTCATCGGGCCCTTGTCTGTTCAGAAAATGTTGAATATGATGATGATTTCCAAGAACAACCAACCCATGTGGAAGAAGATTTTGAAGAACGACAACTTTTGTCTCGTTTGGTTCCTCCTAATAATGTCAATGTTTCTGACTTTCAACTCTTGGCCGAAGGGGCTTTGATATATGTTTTGACTGGGAGAAAACAACAACTTCAAATGATGTTGCATAAGAGACTATTTATTTTATAAGATACGCCAAATCAAGAGGTGTTATTTTTGAAAATCATCATCCTAGATATGTATCTCCATCTTCCTTGGCAGAGAAACAACAAGTTGCTTTTGATATCATTTTACAACATTCAAATCAATATCCAAGTCATGAACCTCTTCTAATGATTGTTCAGGGTACTGCAGGCACTAGAAAGTCTTTTCTTATTCATTATATTTCTCATGCTCTTTCTACTTCGTCGGCTGATGGAAATAGTCCTTTCCTTTTGCTCGCTCCAATAGGAATAGATGCTTTTAATATACATGCAAAAACAATACACACAACACTAAAGATTCCTATTAACGATATGCGACCACTACAGGGGGAGTCTCTAGCAATATTTCAAGAAGAAATGTGGCATATTCGATATATTTTAATAGATGAAATGATCTTTTTAGGACCAAGGTTATTCATACAGATTGATTATTGATTGCGAGAAACATTTCCAGATAATAAATCTTCTCCTTTTGGTGGTAGATCTATTATTCTTGTGGGTGACCTTGGTCAATTGCCTCATGTCAGAGATAAGCCTTTATATGCAACTAATACAACAGGGAAAATTTTATGGAATAAATTCAACATCGTTGTCACCTTGGATACATATTCCGACAGCAAGGAAATGATCCGAAACAATATTGTTTCTGTAGATTGTTAACGAACATAAGAAATGGTGAACTCCTTTTTGATGATTGGGAGCTTCTTATGTCACGGGTTGATATGAATTTTTCTCTTGAGGAGAGGAATTTATTTAATTCATCACTTCACTTGTTCCCAACAAATAATTTGGTGAACTTACATAATAGGAAGATGTTGAAATTATTAAATTCTCCAATTGCACGATGTGTTGCTGAGCATACACGACGAACATAAATTGTTGGTCTTGATGATGATCAATTGGAACATGAATTTCTCTTATGCCCTGGACAATGTGTCGTGTTGACATGTAACTTGTGGGTTGAAGCTGACTTAGTGAATGGTGCTCTTGGTTACATTCAGAATATATTCTATATGTATGGCTCAAAGCCTCCTCAACTTCCAATGTATACAACTGTTCATTTTGATACGTACATTGGTGTTCCATTTGACCCAATAAATTCAAACATTGTACCTATCACACCGGTTATAAGAGGAAATCGTAAACAAAATCCTCTAAAGATGGCATGGGCCCTTTCTATTCAAAAATCACAGGCGTTGACTTTAGAATGTGCAACAATTGATATTGGAAATAAAGAGCAGCAAGGGTTGACCTTCACATATATATCAAGAGTCAAATCAATATATGGTTTACGCATATCATCATCTTTCTCTTTTGAGCGCTATTGAAAGATGAAAAATAGTGCATATGTTACAATTAGGAAAAAAGAAGAGGAATGATTAAAGTCCATATCATTGTAACATTCAATTTAAATATTTTCACTTTACATAGAATGTCTATGTTAAGTTCGTTTTTTGTCCTCTGATATTTTTTTCTTGAAATTATCATTTCTTTATGTTTGTATAAACATGTAAATGTTCATTGAATCCATTTTACTTTTTTGAAATAAAAAAAAAAATTAATAATTTTTGTTATGTTTTCGTTTTTTTACCAACCATACTGTTTCTCTGATACAATTTATCATACCTTTCTATTTTTTTTCACGGTTTTAAAATTTTCGTTAAAAAAAATACATCTTTTTTACTCATTCAATTTTTCTTGCAACATTTTTTTAAAGGGGTCAATATAACTATTGTATTCAAAATTTATAAAGGGTTATGTTTCGTTATGTTTACCTTTTTATTCCAGTCGTACTAAATATTTATTATTATTATTAATTGTCTTTTTTACATGTAGTTATGGATAACGAAAGTGCAACAAAATTTATTTCAACAATACATAATATCACAACTCAACAACAATTTCTTACTGGAATTCAAGAGATGATTAGTAGGAGAAGTGGAACTCCTACACACTCGTTTGATGAGACCATGGATTGTTTATCTAAGGTGAAAGAAATGGTTCGTGAGTTTCAACATATTTCTGACAGAGAATTTGGTAGAAAATTACGCAGAGAATGGCCCGAACGACAAAGGGGTCCTCAAGTTACTGTTGACGTTAATTGGTGTTGCATATGTCATAAATCTGGTTGTAATTTGGAATAGATTTTGTTATGTTTACCATTTAAGGAATTTTTAAATATGTTAGTGTTTGGATACTATATTTTATGTACTTAAAATGATAACCTTTTTTAATAAAAAAAAATTGTTTTAAACATATCGACAACGAAGTTTATGTTTTTTGTTTAGAAGTCTATCTATTCAATTATTGTTTTCCATATGTTGCAAACAAAAAAGTTTATTCACATGTCTACACCAAACATAAGATTTATTACTCTCAAAATGTTATATGTGTCATTCAATGTAACATAATCACTTTATTAATGTTTAATTGTCATTGTATTATTGATTTGTATTTCCTTTTTCTTTTATACATGTATAACATTTATTATTTCCCCTTCCTGTTATGTTTTTTCCATCCATTTATTGCAATGTCTAATGTTATTCATATGCCTACAACAAACATAACTTTTACCTTTTTTTCGAAATGTGGATATGGGTCTTCCCATTCAAGTTATTTAACTTTTTATATTAAAATTGTATCAATATGGAACAATATAACATTTGACCTCTGAATTAATGAATGTCAAACATAATCTCATGGATTTCTATGTTTCTAATTTAATGTGAACCTTTCATAGTCTATAATATTCATCTCAACTTCATAAAAATATTTCCCACCAAATTTGCCAATATGACATATTCTTCAAAGTACATTGCGACACCAACTTCACACATACAATTTTTTCCTCAGAAAAAACTCTTAAACAATATTCAATTATTGGATATCAATTTATTACTTTTAAATTACCATTGTATCACATGGTTTTATATTTAACCTCTCCAAATATAATTGTTCTAATATTTGTTTAAGAAATAACATTAACATTCAATTCTACAATAACATTACTTTGATATGTTGGTATGGGATTTTTTCTTTAACTTATCCTCTTATTTTTTCCCTCGGAAATCGTGACAATCTTCTATAACATCTATCTTTACCCAAGAATAAACCTCGTCATTACACAATATAACCCTTAAGGAAAGACATAGATTTATATGACCCTAAAGGAAAATCATAAATTTATACAATCCTTCATGTAATGTTGCAATGTCACTAAACTTGACATTTCCTTACATGCACATCACAATGTGACGTTCATCCAAAAACCATGTTATGTTACAAAACTCTTTCCTGTTTTACATTCTAACTAACTTCATAACATCGCTTTGTTATGCACTTTGGGATGACGTCATTATGTGATGAAACATAGCACCATGGTTTGATATACTCGCATATCCTCACATCACAAGATTACATTCATGCAGAAACCTTGTTATATTACAAAACTCTTTCCTTCTTCACATTGCAATGAACAAGTCTAAAATATGGATGTTGCAATGCGATTTTTTCTTTAAGTCATCCTCCTCTTTTTTCTCTCTTAAATTGTTACGGTATTTTATGACATTTCTCTTTACCCAAGCATATAATTATTCATCATACAATAAAAACCTTAAGGAAAGAAATTAATTTATATAAACCTCAAGGAAAACCATAAATTTATACAACTCTTCATGTTATGTTGAAACGTCACTAAACTTGTATTTTCCTTCCATGCACATTGCATTGTGATGTTCATACAAAAACCATGTTATCTTACAAAAGTATATACCTTTGTTACATTGCGACGAACTTCATAACATCAAACTATTATGCACTTTCCGATGATGTCACTCTGTCACCCAACATAGTACCATTGTTTGATATACTCACATATCCTCACATATCAATGTCACATTCATGCACAAACCTTCGTATATTTCAAAACTCTTTCCTTTGTCACATTGTGACAAAGAAGTTTGAAATTTTGATGTCAACTTCATAAAACATTTTATGTCCATATTTGGCCATCTGACATACTGTTTAAAGTATACTGCAAGACTATTTTCACACATACCATTTTTTCTTCCTCGAACCTCTTAAATAATATTCAGTTAATGGCAATCAATTTATTACTTTCAAATTACCATTGTTTCACATAGTTTTATATTTAACCTTTTCAAATATATATATTCTATTATGTTTTTATGCAATATTATTAGCATTCAATTCTACACTTTCCTTGCTTTGATATGTTCAAATGGGATTTTCTCTTTAAGTCATCCTCCTCTTCTTTTCATATGAAATTATCACAATTTTCTATAACATTTCTCCTTACCCAAGCATATACTTCTTCATTACACAATATAATCCTCAAGGAAATTAATAATTTTATATAACCCTCAAGGAAAAGCACAAATTTATACAACCATTCATGTAATGTTGAAATGTCGCTAAACCTAACATTTCCTTCCATGCACATCACAATGTGACGTTCATTCAAACACCATGTTATAATATCGCATTTCTACACACTTTGAGACGACATGACTATGTGACAAAATGTCACATACCCACTTTGTCACATACCCACTACCTAAATCAGATTTTTTTTCTGGTTTTCCGCCGAATCTGAACCTCTGAATTACCTACGGAGGCCTAGCATGAGCTAGCTCTTTCTCTCTCCCCACTCCCTGTGGTTGCGGGTCAGGATCACAGTCCAAATAAACGCAGTACCTCTTTCATACTTCGCGCCTTGGCGCTACAGTGATGTCAAGTTGTTTGACTTGGCAACCGCCGAACCCCGACAGGGATAGCGATCGACCAATGGGGACAAATCCCTACAGGGTTAGTAAATCGCTAAATAGGAACAAATCTCAACAGGGCTAGAGAACAGCCAATGAGAAACGACCCCGTTGTGCGGTTAGGTGGAATACAGGTGGGAGAGAGGGAAACGTGACATGGTAGTCGACATGATAGGAGGGGGCCCCACTTCACACGCCACACTATTCCGGACCCCGCCCCCCCCCTCATTAAAGGCAGAATGGCAAGGGGGATCCAGAATCCACCTAAGCGTCGTTGATCATGATGAATTAATCTTGACCATTCGAGAGTTTCCTGTCCAATTCTGGACCCCCCCACCATTAAAAGAAGAATGGGAAGGGGGCTCCGGAATGCATCCTCAGCTGTAGATCTGAGCGAGTGGACTCTCACCATCCAGATCTGCTCGCTACCTACCCTAATATGCATTTGTGCCCCAGCATAAAACTAGCATCTCTTCCTCACATCGGACGGTCGTTACGAACCCTGATATTTCCCAAAGGAATCTTGTCCGTTCATCGGGACTTAGCCACATGTTATCATCTCGAAATTATGGGTCGGGATTTGTCAAGGCAAGAGACCGAGTTTTTTTTTTTTTTTTTCAGCGAAACTCCCGAATCCCCGATACCTGATTTCCCGAAACAGGTAATCTCTCAACATGTCACCTCCTTAAATTGGACGGTCCACAACTGCTCCAGGATTTCCACCCAGGAAAATCTTGATCCCTTGTCGCCAGGACTCCCGATCTCGCGATTCCCGATTTCTCGAAATGGGAGATCTCGTGACACATGGCCTCCATCAATCAAATGGCTCAAATCTATCCTGGGGTTTCCACATTGGAAAATCCCAAACTCTTGTCAACGGGAATCCCGATTCCACGATTCTCGATTTCCCGAAATGGGAGATCTCGTGACATGTGGACTCTGTCAATCGGATGGCTCAAATCTATTTCGGGGTTTCCACATTGGAAAGTCCTGATCCACTGGGGTGTTAACCCTTAGGTATCTTTTGCCAGATCCAACGACGGTCGGGTTTTTCAGCCAAAATATGATGGCTCAGATAGATTCCTAACTTGTGGGCTCTCCCACAAATTCCTAAACGTGGAAAGATCCATGACCCAGATACTCTCATGGACTTTGGGAATCGACGGTCCTAAACTCTTCGCTACCCACGAAGATACAGGAAAACAAAGTGGTAAGGCATTTAACGCCCTACTTTCTCCTACTAATCTAACGGTCATGTATGACTGTAAATTCCCTGATGGATCCTCGTCCGTCGATTCGTTACTTCATTCTTATGCTGTCATCTCAGGTTTTTCAAGAGGGTTATTCCTCTTCGTGTAGGATTACTAAGGCCTTACGCCTTCACAATCGCCTTCCCGGTACTTGATAGGATTTTCAAGGAGTGTATCTCTATGGGGAGATTCACTCAAGATACTACCTGAGGTAGGTAAGGAGGTTGTCTCCCAAGAACCAGACGTGAAGTCTGAGTTAGATCAATGCGCATGTAAATAACAATTCATGAGGACATAAGCCATACATAGTCCTTCCATACAAATATACAACTACAAGTACTGATCAAAATACCATACATACATTTTTATAATGAAATCATTCACAGTTTCACAGCTTATGAGCATGATCATCCGAAGGAACATATACATACATTTCAATATGCCAAAGGCAAAACACTTATGAGAAATAACACCAGGGGTTATGCAACTGCTCAAAGGGGTTCTCATTTCCACCCAACCGTAGGCTTAGCGACTCCCATCGAATTTACCACTAGCCACCCCCGAGTTGAGACCACGATGTTGTGAGACTGCGTCTCTGTCTACCAGTGACCAGAAGTGAAGGTTACTCTCCTTCCTCTTTGCTATCACTCACTCTACGTATTCCAGAGTTCTCCCCTCGCGTCACCCCCAATCGCTTCTACCTAACGCATTATCCTCTTGCAAGGTTGCGTGTGGCGCGATTACCCTCATGTTGATTAGGCCTTATGGCTCTATGGATGAGAGGTTCACCTCCCATACCTCATTAAACCATCTACCTACTAGCCTGCGAGACATTTAATTCAGGGCCAGCGAGCTGCTTTTGGTTCTCCGGGCCAGTGGAGTCCAAATGCGGTATTAATTCTCGGTGGAAGTTAACGCTACCTTTCCAGGTGCCTTCCACCGCCATCGTGGTCTCTTTTTCTGAAAATCCCCTCTCAGCATTCCTGCAATATAAATTCATAATTTTATTCATATTTATTGACCTTTTCCACAAGGTCCATTTACATCACATATTCACATTTATGAGTTTTCCACAATTCTTGGCCAGTCCCGTTATTTTTACAAACTGGGGGAAACAGGGTGTTACAATTCCCTCCCCCTTAAAGGAACATCGTCCTCGATGTTCTTATCTATTAACATGAATTGCATGTACAGAAGTAAACAAAAGCGGATATGCCTGTCTCATGGCATCCTCCATTTCCCATGTAGCCTCATTTGGGCCAAAATGTCTCCACTGCACCTTTACCTATGCAATGGTTCGGTTCCAGAGCGGGGTATCCTTTCTGTCCAATATGCATTGGGGCTCTGGTAGAAATTCTCCCTCCAGTTCCACCTAGATCATAGACTAGTCAATTATATGATTAGCATCATGTACATATTTCTTCAGTAATGAAACATGCAAAACATTATGTGTTTTTACTGTGGGAGGAAGTGCTAGCCGATAGGCTATAGGTCCCACTCTATCTAGAACCTCAAAGGGTCCACAATACCGGGGTGCCAACTTGGCACAAGCTCCCATTTTTAGGGAACTCCTTCTGGGCTTAATTATGAGATATACATGGTCTCCCGTTTTGAACTCTTTTGGAGTTCTCTTTTGATCAGCATAACTTTTCTGTCGGTTCTGAGCGATCTTCAGATTTTGTTTTATCCGAGTCACTTGATGTTCCATTTCTCTCAGCATGTCGGGTCCAAAAGAAATCCTATTTATAGGATTACTCCAGCTGATCGGAGTATTACACAGCCTACCATAGAGGACCTCGAAGTGACTCATCTTTAAGGATTCTTGGTAGTCGTTGTTGTAGATGAATTCTATCTATGGCAGGTAGTCTTCCCATTTCTTGGGTTGATGCATTACATGCATCCTTAACATATCTTCTATATTTGGTTCACTCTTTCTATCTGTCCGTCGGTTTGAGGGTGATAGGTGGTGTTGAACAACAATTCGGTCTCCAATCTAGCCATCAGTGATTTCCAAAATTTGGAAGTAAATTTTGTGTCTCTATCAGATATTATCTCTCTCGGCATACCGTGCAGTCGGAATACCTCTTTCATGAATATCTGGGCGATATCTATCGCCTTGCAGGTTGATTTGATGGGGATGAAATGAGTAGAATTGCTCAACTTATCCACCACCACCATAATGGCATCATTCTGTTTGGTTGAAGTTGGTAATCCAGTGATAAAATCCATGGAGATGGTTTCCCATTTCCATTTTGGGATGGGTAAAGGGTGTAATAGTCCTGCTGGGTGTCGATGTTCTGCTTTAACCTGTTGGAACTCTATGCTTTGGGCCAAATATTTGGCTATGTCTTTCTTCAATCCAGGTCAATAAAATTGTTTCCGGGTGGCAGTGATCATTTTTTGGTATCCTGGGTGACCAGTGTAGGGTCTTTTATGTAGTTCATCCATGAGGAACTTCTTCAAGTCATCACGATTTGGAATGTATAGTCTATCTCTGTAAGTGAGAAGACCTCCTTCGGTCATCTGGTAGCCTTCATATTTTCCTCCAGCGGGTTCTTGCTGTAGGTATAGGGTCACAGTATGAATGAAGGAATCTGTTTCTTGTGCGTTTTTTACTCTGTTCTTGACATCTGTCTCGCAGGTACTCACCGCTGCCAGGTGAATTTTTTTCATGCTTCTGCTAAGGGCATCGACCACCCTATTTTCCTTCCCTTTGATGTGTTTGATTTCAAAATCAAATTCGCTAAGGAGGGCCATCCATATAGCTTGTATAGCATTGAGCTTTGGTTGGTCAAAAAAATACTGTAATCCATAGTGATCTGTCATAAGTACAAATTTTCTTCCCAAGAGGTAATGCCTCCACATTTTTAAGGCATGCGCTATGGCAGCCAGTTCTAGATCACGAGTCACATAGTTGACCTCATGTTCATTCAATTTTTGGGATTCATAGCAGATCACACTTCCTTCCTTCATAAGGACTCCTCTGATCCCTTCCTTACAGGGATCCATGCACACCAAGAAGTCAGTTTTTGGGTTAGCGATTTTCAACACAGGTGCATGGGTTAGTAGATGTTTCAGGGTTTGAAATCTTTCTTCACATTGCAGTGTCCACGAAAATTTTGTCCCCTTATTCTGGAGGGCAGTGATTGGACAACCGATCTTGGAGAATCCTTTTAAAAATCTCCTATAGTATCCCACTAATCCCATAAAGGATCTGATGTCTGAGACATCCTTTGGGGTGGGCCATTCCATGATAGACCTAATCTTGTCAGGATTTACTGCTACCCCTTCCTCGGATAGAACATGTCCCAAGTAATGTATTTGCTTCTGAAAGAAGTCACATTTTCTGAATTTAGCATAGAGTTGATGCTCTCTTAGCACTTGCAGCACATGTCTAAGATTCCCTTCATTTTCTTCTCTATTCTTAGAGTAGATTAATATGTCATCAATGAAAACTAGTACAAATTTATCTAAAAATTTACTGAGTACATTGTTCATTAAGCACATGAAAGTGGCAGGGGCATTGGTTAACCCAAATGGTACTACCACAAACTCATAGTAACCATACTGTGTCCGAAAAGCGGTTTTATGGATGTCTTCACCCTTGATTTGGACTTGATGGTATCCCGACCTCAAGTCAATCTTTGAGAAAATAGACGCACCCCCTAGTTGATCGAATAGATCATTGATCCTGGGCAAGGGGTACTTGTTCTTTATGGTTAATTGATTGAGTTGTCTATAATCTATACACAGTCTAAGGGTGCCATCCTTCTTTTTCACAAACAGGACTGGTGATCCCCATGGGGACATGCTGGGTTGATTATAACCCTTATCCATCATTTCTTTCAATTGTAATTTGAGTTCCACTAACTCAGGTGTGCTCATCCGGTAGGGTGTCCTAGACACCGGCACCGCTCCTGGTGCGAGCTCTATCGA
>JZKD02S0629757.1:532848-548135 GCA_000966675.3 Picea glauca | reverse complement strand
TCAAGTGCATCATATCAATGATCCATATTTATCAATTGGTTTCCACTTGGACATATATCATTCTCATCAAGGGCATCATATCAATCAATTACTTGACATCAATCAATGACATCAACCAAACCAAACCATTTACATCAATGACATATGATCCAACAATATCCTAAATAATCAAACCATTGTCATCAATGACAACATGATCCAACAATATCCCCCTTTAGCATTGATGGAAATACCAACATTGATGTCAACTCCAATTACCAATTATTGATGTCAACATGTAGACAAGGCATGCTTCTTCATCAATAGTCAATGTGACTATCTGTCCACATCAATCTCTCCCCATCAATAGACATCAATCACATCAATGTGATTATCTTTTTTTATTATACCATTGTGTGATCTCACCATGAGAATACATCAATGTGATTATCTCTCCCCCTTTGACATCAATGGCAAAGGGCCATTCTCCTCTTGGAGTTGCTCCCCCTGTCTTGTTGTCGCTGTATAATCTCTCTCCTTTTGAACAAGGGATATCAATATGACGTAATGCTAAAAATACATCGAACATACTTCCCTTGTGACCATCACTCCCCCTGGAATTATGCTTATGTGCTCTTTCTTCAAATATAGGTCTCTTTTCTAGGTATTTATTTGATAAATATCTCCTCCTAGAACCATGGGAAGAAGAATGACTCCCCCTAAGGGTATGTCTCCCCCTATATTCTCTGCAAGATGAACAATATGCTATCATATGATGATCCTTGGACCTGTTCATGCATCAAACTTGTACCATACCATACATCATGAAACAAAATATATGTCATCAATGAAATAGAGAATCATGAACAATATATCCACCAAGTACATCATGTACCAAAATGTGCCCACCATGCACAACACCCATGTACATAAACCATGTACATCAACAATGTGCCAAAAGATATCATCCATGAAATGTATCCACCATATACCAACATGTCCATCTACCAATATGCCAACAATGTGCATCTATCAATATGCTAAGAAAATACTATCCATGAGTGTACCATCATGCATCATTACTTTCACCAAGCAAGTATATCAACCATGCGTTAATAAGCTAAGACTCCCCAATGATGTACAACATGACTATCAACTTAACTCACTAACTATATGTCTCAATGTGTAGCCCATCCACATTCAAAATCCATGCACCATGATATCCAACAATACCATGTGCTTCCAATAATACATCATAAGATATATCAGCCATGCATACCACCATCAACATCACAAAATGATTAATCCCAGCAGATCAGCATCAATCCATACTCTTGGGTTAGTGCCATGCACCCAATATTTATTTTTATATCATAACCTTGCATGATCTCACTTAGAACCATGAGAACCTGTAACAAACAGTGTATGAACTTGCAATAAAAAATGTCAGACTCTGCAGTACAGAGTTATACCATCACATCAAACTCCAGGCCATGTGCATTTCCTTTTTCCCAAGGCTTTACAATAGACACACAGCCCACTGCACAATTGAGTGCGTGTGTACATGACCTATTCAAGGTTAGAACGCATGGACACAAGACTGTCACCACTGTTACCTACGTGTGCCTTAGTAAATGGAACATTTGAACTTCCCTTCAATCTTTCATTCTGATCTGGTTGCTTTGTCTTCTTCACTTACTTCTGTAGATGACCCTTCTCTTCAGAACTTGAGCTCTGAGTATCCATCTTTTCAAATATGTCTCCCTTTCTTACTTAATTCCTTCTTCTAGCCATGCTATGTGAAGTACTCATCATGGACTTTCTTCTTGTGTTCCAACACTCCTAGGATTTGTGGCCAAATCCACTGCAATTGTAGCATCTCATAGAGTTACAATGAACAACAATATGTATTATTTGATCACATCTCCAACACCTTGTGGTGTTATGGAATATTCCATTATATCTCCTTTCATAAGATCTACATTCAAAATCTTTGTGACCATATCCATTACATGAATAACAATGCCCATGAAATATACTTTCATACCTTTGCTTTGGTGTCCCAAAAATGTCTTCTTGATTTCTTCCTTGCCTTTTTCTTTTGAAATTTTCTTTGCCTTGTGTAGATGGTTGTTTTGCAACATTGTATTCTTTCTTTGATAGAATTACCTCATGCTTCTTTGAGGTGCTTTCTTCAGCATGTGTATCTTCTCCTTTGTATCCAAGACTTGATTTATCACATGATGCTGTTTGACATTCCAATATCTCATCCAAGATTCTTGAGCTATTCAAGAATTAGTTTGACTTCTCTACCTTCTTTCTAAGGTCAACAATTTAAGCTTCTAGCTTACAACATGACTCTTCTTTTTCATTTATTTGAATCTTCAATAGTTACTCTATTCTTTTGGCTTCTTCAATTTGGGTCTTGAGATGAACAATAGTTTCAAAACTTTTACTAATATCATCATCTATAATCATGTATTCTTTTTCATTCTTTAGTCTTGTGATATCTTCTTCCTTTTTTTCTAATTTAGAACTCTCTTCTTGTTCTTGGAGCATTCCCTTTAACTTCAAGATGTGCCTTTGACTCCTCCTAAGAAACTTCTTAGTGTTATCCGAAATATAGTTATAGTGTGTATAAAAATGATCACTCTTATACATGTATACACCCTCTTCAATTTCCTTTTGAAGTTTTAATAGATTTCCTTCTATTCTATTCATGGGATAAATACCATCAAACTTTACACAAACTATATCTACATCTTCTTCTTCACTTGTAGAGAAAAATTCATCATCATCATCATTGCATTCAAGGGCTTTTGAGTGTTCTTTACCTTCATTTGAAATATCCTCATGATCTTCCTTTTTGTCAATATCAACACATACTTCTTTGCCTTCCTTTGAAATGTCTTCAAGATCTTCCTTTGTGCTATCATCACTTGATTCTTTATCTTCACTTTAAATGTTCTCAAAATCACATTTAGAAATAATGCATTCAAGAGATTTTGATGATTCTTTAACTTTGATGATCTTGATGGAGTGGTCTTCAATTTCTTCTTTCTCTTCATTGCTTTTATATGTCTCCTCTAGCTTTAGCCATAGATTCTTGGCGAAAGTGCATTGTCCCATGCTCTCTTTGATAGGACTTGAGAGTCCACTAAGAATGGTCTTGAGAGCCAATGCATCATTCTTCTTTCCTTCCCTTTGAGCTGCTAACTTTGAATTGTTCTTCAATGGAACATATCCACTGATGGTTGCCTTCCAAATATCTACTCCAATTGTCTTCAAATACACTTTCATCTCTATTCTCCAAGTAGAATAGTTTTCCTCATCAAGGATTGGAACTTTATCATCCATTTGTGTGTCTATGGATCTCCTTCAAGCTTGTTAAGGCTTGTAGTGAAGGTTTTCTCTGATACCAATTGTTGTACACACCTACCACACTTAGAGGGGGGGTGAATGAGTGTGGGGCTCCTTTTCCCAAAACATCCCTCTTGCACAAAAAATCATCAATGAGCATTCAACATTTATTCATTACCCATTGTTGTCATTTATAACCAGTTAGATGTAGGAACATATCAACAATATATATCAGCAATATATCATCAACAAGTCATCATCACAATGGACACAAAGAACACAATATGTATGTACAATTTTCTTTTTATTACGGACTACAATCCTTGGCGTTTATCAGCAACAATTGAATAGAGTACAACTCTACAAGAGAACTAGCTCTATATGCAAGACTCATCTTACATTCTCAACACCAACTGAGATGAGGCAACAATCCTCAACATATATCAATATTTCAATAGGTACACAACCTATCAGTAGTGCAGCCCACGTGTGCACGTTCTCTAGCTCACTACAACCCGCGTGTGAACGTGGCCAGTGTATAATGCAACAAGTGTATGCTTATGAGCAACTAGGGTTTTTCTTTTCTTCACATGCTCAGATCATTTGCAACCTGCAATCACTTTCTCTTCTGTCTTCCACTGTCCAAACTGACCCACATCCAGTCACAACACATCCAAGCTCTCCAATAGCTTCCTCATGCTCCACAATAAATCAATATGAATGCTATCTCAATCATGTATAAATAACTAGTATACCATAGAAATCATGTCACTATTGAATCACAAGAGTGTTGCTCACTCCATCAACCAAATCAACCAAATTGATCCACATCATAGAAGTCATACCAAGAATTCCCTAAGCATTCACAACATATCAAACAATAACATCTATCAAGACAATAATGTAACCATACCAGTGTCTTAGTGATAGATTTGAGACCATAGAATGTTGATCTGGAACTTGCCTCATCATCTAAGATCTTGGCACCAACTCAAACAAAAATCTCCATGAGGTTATTTAGTCCATGCTCCCTATACATAGTCAGCCCACGTGTATACTCACCCTATACATAGTCAGCCCACGTGTACACGCACCCTATACACAGACAACCCATGTAGGCATCAGAAAATAGGGTTTTCTGTGAATTCGAGACTTTTTCCATCCAGATCTCCGACAAAACTTTGATGCGTCCATGAGATCCTCCTCTCGCTCTCTTCCTCAGAATAGATCTTCAATCATGCTTAAGAGATCCACACCAATAGGATTCTCTCACAAGAATATCTCCATCAATACTCCACAAGATATTCACAAGAAGCTCTCCATTGATCCACAAGGATTATCACCAAATGTACATTTTACAAGAGATCCTAGCTTCTTATTTATACTTTTATCTTCTATGTCACTTAACCCATTTCTACGTCACTTAACCTATTTTCCTTATTTTAGGGTTAAATTCTTTTTATGAATAGAAAGTTCTCCAATACTTTATCATTTAAATATTCCTTCTTGATTTTGTCACTTTACTTTATCATTTAAATAATCCATCTTGATTTTGTCACTTTACTTTATCATTTAAATAGTGATTTCTTCTTTTCAAACACTTTTACTTCTTTGACCTTGGGGGCTTCAAGCCTTCATATGGGGGTCATCCAACTTCATAAGACCATAAATCTCAAACCGTGAGGAGTTATGTGACATTCCACATACCACCAAAAATGGCATGTCAAGCACTATCCATCTAGGATAGTTTCACCAACAACTTCATTGATATTCATCTCATTATTCCACATGCAAGCATGGGTCGTCCAACATTTCTTCTAGGATAACCCAATCCACAAAGCGTTTTCTTGTGAGGGATTTCACCATAAGGGGACCACTTTGGAGTTCATCCATTTGTGCACCTTATCAACCATGATAAGACAATAATGATTCATCTTTGCATCAATTTACCACTACATCATAACTATCAATGCCAACTCATTGATCCATCTTCATCAATGCATCATAGAAATGATCCATCTTTATCAATTGGTTTCCACTTGGACATATATCATTCTCATCAAGTGCATCATATCAATGATCCATATTTATCAATTGGTTTCCAATTGGACATATATCATTCTCATCAAGGGCATCATATCAATCAATTACTTGACATCAATCAATGACATCAATCAAACCAAACCATTTACATCAATGACATATGATCCGACAATCTCCTAAATAATCAAAACATTGGCATCAATGAAAAACCATTGGCATCAATGACAACATGATCCAACACGTACCATACATATGGGAGAATAAGGTAAAAATCCCATGATTCTTAAGTTGTTTACCATAGGCCTACTGGGAGAGAATTGAGTTTGACAACCTCAAATCCTTGAGTGAGGTATTTAGGAAAGCATGAATGTGCTATGACTAGTATAAACAATGGGTAGAGTTTCCCAAGACCTGGAAGGATAAAAAGCAAGATCGAATGAACCAGTGGAAGAAGGGATACCAGCCAACTCCTTATTAGATTGCAGCAAAAGGTTTCCCAAGGAAGGATTTTCACTCCAATCATCTGAATACGCAAGGTAGTGGTAAACCGGTAAACCTAGGAATGAAGAAGTTTGGGAACAACTCCTGTGAACCATTAAAGTGTTGGGAGTGTGGAGAGCCTCATCTAAGGAGGAACTGTCCACATTTAAATTTAGCAAACATGACTTCTATTCATAATCTGCAGGAAGCCTCGACAGTGGGAGATGTGGGCAGAAGCCTGCATCGGATAAATGCAACCATAAATGGTCGACAAGCTTACCACCAGTCCTTGGTGGTAGAAATCAAAGGTAAAATAAATGACACTTGAATTTCTGTTTTAATTGACCCTAGAGATATGTTAAGTTATATTACTCCCGATGTAGTAGAGTCATATAAACTTAATAAACTGAAGCACGTAAAATCATGGCTTGTACAACTAGCAACAGGCACTAAAAGGAAAGTAGTTAACTTTATTTCTGATCTTGAGTTCATCTTAGATGGTCAACAGATAAGGACCAATATGAACATCCTACCAGTAGGATCTTATGATATGATTATTGGGATGGATTGGTTGGAACAACACAAAGCAGTACTAGACTGTTATACAAAGATACTTAGCTATAAATATAATTTTGGCACTGTTAGAACAACCCAAGGCATACCAAAACCTGTATCAGTCAAACAAGTTTCAAATATGGAACTCAAGAAATGTATTAGAAAGGGATGTCAAGTTTATGCCATCCAAGTGACAAATCTATTAGAAAAAGAAGAGAAGCCAAAGTTAGAAGACTTTGTTGTCCTACGTGAATTCAAAGACATGTTTGTGGATGAGATACCATAATTACCTCCTAGAAGGGAAATAGACTTCTCGATAGACCTACTACCCAGTTCAACCCCTATCTCAAAAGCACCCTACCGAATGAGTCTACTAGAACTGACATAATTAAAAATACAATTACAGGAATTGTTCGACAAAGAGTATATCAGACTGAGTGTCTTGCCATGGGGAGCACCAGTCCTCTTTGTGAAAAAGAAAGATGGTACTCTAAGAATATGTATCAATTATAGACAACTGAACAAAATGACCATTAAGAACAAATACCCCTTACCTAGGATAAATGATCTGTTCGATCAAGATGGTCGGGCCAAGATCTTTTCAAAATTGGATTTACGATCCGGTTATCATCAAGTTAGGATAAAGGACAAGATACAAACATTACAAGTTTGTAGTCATACCTTTCGGGCTCACTAACGCACCAGCCACATTTATGTGCTTGATGAATGACATTTTCAGTCAGTACATAGACAAGTTCGTAGTAGTATTTATCGACGATATTCTGGTCTATTCTAAAACAAAGGAGGAACATGATGAACACTTAAGAATAGCTCTGCAAACATTAAGGAAACACAAACTATAGGCAAAATTCGACAAATGTGAATTTTATCAAAATGAAATATAATATTTAGGACATGTCATTTCCTCAGAAGGTATTGTTGTAGACCCGAAAAAGATAAAAGCGATTATGGAATGGCCAGTACCTAAGGATGTGGCAGATATCCAGTCATTCATGGGAATCACCGGATATTATCGCATATTTATAGAAGGGTTTTCCAAGATAGCCTACCCTATCACATCATTACAAAAGAAAGGGACCAAGTTTAACTGGTCACAAAAGTGTCAAGACAGTTTTAACAAATTGAAAGAATTATTGACATCGACGCCCATTTTGAAGGTAGCAGACCCAGATAAATACTTCACAGTATGTGTTGATGCAAGTAAAGAGGGACTAGGTGGTGTTCTAACTCAGGAAGGGCACGCGATTTGTTATGAGTACTGAAAATTAAAAGAACACGAGTGGAATTATGTCACTCATGACTTATATTGGCAGTAGTAATACATGCCTTAAAAGTGTGGCGACACTATATAATGGGTAGAAAATTCCTACTATTGACGGATAATAACGGGGTGAAATATCTGTTTAACCAACCAGACCTTAATGCAAGACAAGCAAGGTGGCTAGCCTTCCTGAGCGAATTTGACTTCGAGGTCAGACATATCAAGGGTAAGGAAAATAAAATAGAAGACACTTTAAGCAGAAGAGTCCATGGGTTATTTGAGATAAATATCAGTAGGGCAGAAAGCGATCTAGAACAAAGAATAAGGATGACAAGTATTAACGATAGAAATTACACTAAGTTGATGGCATAATTTCAAAACAGTATCGCAAACGCAGATAAACCAGATCTAAGTATCGACATGAAGGGACTATTACAATTTAAAAACAGACTTTACATACCATATTCAGTAGAGTTAAAATTAATTGTTTTAGACGAAGTGCGTAAGAAACCGTATTTTGGCCATCCAGGTTACCAGAAAACAATAACAACACTCAGAAAACTATTTTTCTAGCCTAATATGAAGGGAGAAACAATAGAGTACTTGGCTAGGTGCCAAGATTGTCAGCAAGTTAAGGTTGAGCACCAACACCTAGACAGCCTATTACAACCATTACCAGTACCAGAATGGAAATGGGAGACTATATCACTAGACTTTATAACAGGTTTTCCTAAAAATCAGAAACAAAATGATTCTATCCTGGTTGTAATCGATAAACTCAGTAAGTCTGCACACTTTATTCTTGTAAAGTCTACTTTTAAAGCTATAAACATTGTTGAAATATTCATGAAATAAATTTTTAGACTGCATGGTATTCCTAAAATGGTGGTTTCAGATAGAGACGTAAAATTTACATCCGCTTTTTGGAAGGAATTGTTTGCAGGATTAAACACTAACTTGAACTTCAATACGAGCTATCATCCACAAATGGATGGACATGCCAAAAGGACAAACCAGATCATAGAGGATATGCTTCGCATGTACGTAAGAACAAAACCGAGCAAGTGGGAAGACTACCTACACTTGGTAGAATTTGCATATAACAATGGGTGCCAAAATTCGGCTAAGTTGAGCCCTTTCAAAATATTGTATGCAAGAAAGTGTACAAATCCAATTTGCTAGGATAACCTGGCTGACAAACTTATGGTTGGACTAGATATGCTCCAAGAAATGGAGAACATGGTAAGAAAGGTACAATAGAACTTGAAAGAAGCACAGAACAAACAAAAGAGTTATGCAGACTAGAAAAGGAGACACTTGGAATTTCAAGTGGGAGACCATGTTTACTTGAAGGTCAAAGCCCGAAAAAGCTCACTAAAGTTAGGGAAATGTGCCAAGCTGGCACCCAAGTTTTGTGGGCCCTTCGAGATACTGGCTCGAATTGGACCCATAGCATATCAACTTTCACTTCCAGCTAATCTAAGAATTCATAATGTATTTCATGTTTCTTTGTTGAAAAGTATATTCATGACCCTACTCGTATGATTGATTGGAACTTGGTGCAGGTGGAACCCAAAGGCGATTTCTAGGTGGAACCCTTGTGCATTCTGGACCAGAGAGAAATAGCACTTCGGAACAGAGCCATCGCTCAGGTAAAGGTGCAATGGAAGCACTTTAGTCCTAAAGAGGCCACTTGGGAGTTGGAGGGAGATTTGCAGAAATATCATCCAATCCTATTCCAGGAAAGGAGCAAACACCAAGGACAATGTTTTACTGAAGGGGGAAAGGATGTGACATCCCCCAAAATAGAATATTTTTGAAATTTAAAATTGCTCGAAATTTATTCTGTTTTTAGTAAATTTGAATTTGGAATTTTTTTTCCATTTATGGAAATTCCGAATTTCGAAATTGGTAATTGTAATTAATTATTTTGACTGTTGGGTAGAGACCTGATTTGACCCAACTAACTATTTGACTATGACACTTGTATGGAAACAAAATATTTTATATTGATTGCAGGAGGACAAATGGAACAACCATGTTAAATTTAGCTGACCATGACTCCATGAATGGGGAACATGTTGGAACTACCCTTGGGATGATTATTACAAGTGGAAAATCAGTGATTTGGCCATTGGTAGCCCCTGAAAATCAGGGATTTAGAAAGATGCAAAAATTCCCAAGGGAGGGAAAAGACCTGGGAAAATGATAAATAGCATATGAGAGGAGGCAGGACGCTGCCAAGTATGCTAGGAAAGGAGACTATCAATTTTTTTTCCTTGTTGTTATGAGCACTACTGAGTGAGTGTGAGGCAAGAGGAATCTACTGAAATTGAAGGACATTGTTGAAGAGGAGATTCCAAGTTCACCCTCAGGGATTCATGGTCAGGCTAGGGGGTGAATCAGGCAAGTAGATTGGCTTCCCTATTCTACGGTTGGGAGGAAAGTGGTTGTTCCCTTTGCCTTCCCACAAAAGTGGTTTAGATATGTTGATCTACTCCTTCTTTGTGTTAAATAATCATTTATATTGGTGATATGTATATGTTAATTCTGTATTGAAGTACTTCCATGGGAGAAATCTATCGTTTCATAATCCACTTCTGTAATAGGAAAAACTTGTTGGTTTGTAATCATTTCACTGCTATATGACGACGGATTGGTGGCCGTCTTGACCCTTCAAGACATGAGGGTTCACTGTCAAACGGTGGCCTCCTTAGCCTTGCAGGCCACCAAGTACCATCACCGCCCCGATTTAATTTTTCCTAAGGTCAAAGGGGCAAGTTTTGTTCTCATAAATACTTGAATCATATTGTAATTGTGGACACAGAGGATGAGATAGATTGAATTATTTCCTGAATTTGATTTGGTTATTCCCTGTTTTGGAGGTTTTCTCTACGATTATGATTTTCTATTATTGAGTTTGTAGACTCATTTTATTTCTTGATAAATTCATTTTTTGAGAAAACACAGTAATGATTTGTTTTTACCAATTACGAAACCAGTCATTTATTTATTCTGAGTTTATTTGTTGGAGCGTGTGATTTAAAAAAAAAGATTAAATACAAAATTGATATTTCAGCATTTGGGACTTTCTTGTTACATATATGCGTAGTTCCTTTTCTTTACCAAACACCGAAACTCGAAATTATTGGGCCCACACCCTAATCTCATTTCTCAATTCGTCTTTTCTTTTTTCATTTTGTTTGTGCGTCAGGTGTTCGTAAACCCTGAAATTCTGAACCCCGAAATCCCGAACCCTGAAACCCCAAAGTGTTGGTCCCACATTCCATTCAAATTTTCCCAATTTAGGAGTTGTTGTGTGTTGGTGTTTGGCATTTGAAATTGTGAAATCCCGAACCTTGAAACCCCAAAGTTCTAGGCCCATAGTCTCTCCGCATTTCACGATTCGGAAAACAACGTGATCGTTTGTTTTTTTCTGTGTGTTTGGAATTTGTAATCGTCGAAACCCAATTTACCTCTGTTTTTTCACAAAAGATGTAGGAACATAGTAGGAATCATTTTTTATAGGAACAACTCTAATATTGTAATGAATGGACGAGTAGAAACGATGGAGGATCTTCATCAGGGATAGAGGTAGAATGGAAATAACAGATCATATTACAAGTCACTGTGTACAGGGCATGACAAGTACATATATTTTTGTATATGAAAGTATTAAACTAATTAAGTAGAATTTTAGCACGATTTTTCCTAAGAGTTTTGCTTGCCATGAGGTCATACACCTTAAGTATTCAAAATTTCATAGTTAGACTATTGTTTTATGGCATAAACCGTAGAGAACAAGATGGGATCCTTTGAGTTAACTATGCTTGTTATGTAGGCTACTGGTGTGTAAGAATGAGACCCAAGTTAGGTAGATATACTTGCTTGTTTATATTTTCTGTAAGTAAATATGCAGGACTGTAGCACATAACTGAGCTTTCCAATTATTAAACCAAAATCAAGATGAAACTATACCTATGACAGTGAATCGCTCTATATATATTTAGAAAAAGCTATAGGTATGTACATACTTATAGGTTGAAATAAGTACAGATGTTAATGGAGAGTTAAAGCGAATTCCCTACAGTAAGAATGATAATATACGCCTTTATATGCGCACATAGTAGACAATCAAATTAACTACTATTCTAGCAGTCACGAAGATCCAACCTTGCAATTAAAAGCATAATTAAATGTGCAGAACTGATTACTTGGACAATCCCAGACTCCTTGTCCTTCCAACTCCTGGTCGCCGAAACGCCGAAAGGGGCTTAATGGTTTTGGATCGCCCTTAACATCAAAGCGCTACTGGCTTTTCGCAATTCAACGAATCACGATGCAAGCATTCCTCTTGTTCTAGGTCCTTCAAACTCCCGGACCCCAAAATGATAAAATCTCCCCCTTGAGAGATCAACGGTCCAGATTCCTCTAGAGTCGACGACCACGATCCCACTGGATCGACGATCCACAACCTTTCGGGACTTTTCCGAACCTTGACCACTCACCACGTGTCCTGCTTGATCAACGATGTCGATCGTTTTGCAATTTTGCGAATCGGCAGTTCACAATGCAACGACTCCAAAATCACTTGCCACTCCAAACCCCGAACTCTGAAATAGTGAAATTCAATGCCTTAGAGTGTTGGAAGACACTCGGCCATAATCGTGTCCCTGCTCTGCAATATCCAATGACTCTCACAACTTCGGCACGTTTTCTACGAAGTGTTTCCATCGTTCATACGACTGCTCTCCTAGGGCGCTTCTAAGTGCTTAAATCCCTCGTAACTTGGTACGATCCTATGGCTCTCAGGATTTCGACACTTCTCCCCGAAGTGTCTCCATCGTTCATTTCAACTGCTCTTCTACGTGACCACCTAGAGGTTAAACTCGGTGCACCCAGATCCTTTCTCTGAACCTCAAGGGTTCCTTCGACCTAAGTTTATATATTGCCTATATACATATAAGTATGTTGGAGTAGTTTGAAAGTTAAGGGAAGTGATAGAATTATGGAAGGAATTTATCCACATAAGCTTTTTTGTTCGAAGTAAACTAGACTGGTGTAATAATGTCATTATGGACAGAAATGTACATTACCTTCTCTTAAATTCTAAATCTTAAACGAAATTGAATTATGTCATAGATTTTTATTTTTTTTTGGTGAATTTGAGGTACATTACAACTCTATTCAGTTGTTGCTGAAAATCCCCTAGATTGAAGTCCATAATAAAAAGAAACATTGTACATACATCTTGTGTTCTTTGTGTTCCTTGTGCAGATGATTTGTTGATGATATGTTGCTGATATGTATTCACATCTAACTAATTATAAATGAAAACAATGAGTAATGAGCAAATGTTGAATGTTAACTACGGATTTTTTGTGTAAGAGGTAAGTTTTGGAAAAAAGATCCCCACACTCATTCACCCCCCCCCCTCCTCTAAGTGTGGTAGGTGTGTCCAACACCATGTCCACATATATAAAAACTATTTCTATCATATTCACATATATAAAATTTATAACTGAAGAAAAATAAAAACCATAACTAAAATGTTGTGAAAAACAATAAGTTTGTTGTCTACATCAATAGCGTTGTCATACAATAATTTAAAATAATTGTCAAAATACATACAGGATCGCTGTCAACAAGATTAAATCTCTACCCGAACTTAAACAATACTAAACCGCTGCAATATTAAACATTATTAAATCGCTACAATATTAAATCATTTTGTAATAACCATAAGGATCCAAAGCTAAGGAACATTAAAAACCAACTAGATTGCAATGTAAAAACATGATATCGCTGTGTAATAACATTTACTATCAATCATATTAAAAACTATCATAAAAATGTAGTCAATGATATTGCAATTATAAATTCGTTGTCATTGATATATACAGGATCATTGTTTAATAACAATCATGGATGAGATCGTTGTAACACAAACATAATTCTATTTATTACAAATGTTACTTTCAAACAAACATATCGGTATGACAATGAGATATCATTGTGTATATGCCATGAAATCATATTGTGAATATTGTGTAATGTGCCATGAAAATCATTGCATTAATGTTGTGTAATGAGCCACAAAAATCATATTGTGAATGTTGTGTAATGTGCCATGGAAATCATAGATTTAATGTTGTGTAATGTGCCACGAAAATCATAGCATGAATGTTCTGTAATGTGCCACAAAAATTATTGTGAATACTACATAATGTGCCACGAAAATCATAGCATGAATGTTGTGTAATGTGCCAGGAAAATCATATTATGAATGTTGTGTAATGTTCCATGGAAATCATAGCATTAATGTTGTGTAATGTGCCATGAAAAACATAGCATGAATGTTGTGTAATGTTCCACAAAAATCATATTGTGAATGTCATGTAATGGGCCACAAAAATCATACCATGAATGTTGTGTAATGTGCCACAAAAATCATGGTGTAACTGTTGTGTAAAGGTTGGGTAAATCGCCCAAAAATTAGTGGTGTGAAGGATGAGTAAAGACTCCAAGAAACCTCATAAATAATCAATCACAAGAAAACGCAGAAGTAATCAGTCACCAGAAAACATAGATGTAATCAATCACAAGAAAACGCAGAGATTTACCCTTCAAGTGCAGAGATAGTCATTCATAGCAACACAAAAACCAATCATTCAACAATGAATCAATTGAACACAAAGGTATTCATTCACAAGAAGGCGCAAGGACTAATCATAAGAGAAAAAAACAGAGATAAGTAAGAGATAAATAATTGGGTGGAATTTATCCTTTACTTATTATCCATGCAAAGGAAAGCATGGAATTTGAATCTATAAGTCTTTAAACACTGGAGTAACGACCGTCAATTCGGCTCCTAGGCGACTGCTCAGGCACAGACTAATAACTTAAGGGATAAGGGATAGAAGATAAAACACAATTTTTCTCTGTATTAATAAATAAAAACAAATGGAGAGAAGTCATTGCAATCAGAGGTTGGGTTCTCCATGGGAAATCAATTCAAAATACAATGAGCATAAGGTTGGGATGACTTTAACTTCTTTGATCATAAAGTGTTGGGCTCATCAAGACATATCGTTGAAGATAAAAATGAAGTCTTTGGATAGTGTTACGCTGAATGACACATAATATTTAACACAATAGTAGTGCATTACTAAAGTCACACAAACACTATTTAAACTACCATTAATACAAATATACACATGCATACCATAACCAAATGCGAAATCTTTGAGTCGTTGTCTCATGCACACTCCATCAAGCTCCTGCTTGCCGACTGATGTGATCTCATCGGTACCTCCCAACTAATTCTAGGGGTACTCTTCTTCCCCTTCAGCCCCCTGAGCCGCAAAGGGGGAACACATACAATACCAAAGAATCCTAGCACCCATCTCACCTTGCAATATTGACCTACCACTCTGTAAGTTTTAAACCTACGAAGTAAAGCAATGCATATAAATTCTTAAGCAATACAGAAATTAATCAATGGCTCATACACAGAGTACACAGAGATTTTTACCAGAAACCCTCAACCGGGAAAACCTTTCTTATTTTCATTATATCGAATTTCACC
>JZKD02S0629757.1:505625-528577 GCA_000966675.3 Picea glauca | reverse complement strand
CATGCAAAGAATATAACACACACCCAACATTTTATCCGAGCTGGGTATCCCAACTCTGACAAGAGAAAGTTCAACCAAGATAAAATTTCAGCAGCATAACGTTACGCAAAAAGATGAGATCCATACTCCTCCTCCACCCTTTTTATAGAGTTTTCAAGTAATTAGTTTCCCAAATTCTCATTAAATTCCTTTTTCATTTAATTAATTTTGAAAAGCCTCACTCATACACATGTCACCCATCCCCTAGTTGCACCAGAAAATCAATTTTATTAATTAATTAAATATTCTTATTTCCCTCACCCACCTAAAAACATTCATAAAAATGCTCCTCGATGTCCCAATATTCCCTTACAAATCTTAAACTACTTAGGCCTTACTTAATTCCTAGTTGATTTCATAATTAGAAGGTTCCAAAGGCTATATTCCCTTAATAAGTTAGACATTCAACTTTTTCTTTAAGTTTCTCTTTTTCTTTATGTTTCCATTTTTCTTTAAGTTTCCGTTTTCTTTTAAGTTTATTTTTTCTTTTAAGTTTCCCCATTTTTCCTTTTTAACTAACAATCAAATTAGCAAGTGTAGATAAAACAACCATTTTCCCTTTTAATAAATTTAATCCCTCATTATAATTATGACTTTAAGAAATAAGCTTGAATTTCTTACCCCGCTTATTGTTACATGTTAATTATTTTTTATTTTTTGACCACACGTTCTACTTAGACATAGGTTTTAATTTTCACTAGGCTAGACGACAATTTTTAAGGGAACTTTTAGTTATTAAATTTTTTACTCATTCTATCATCTATTTTAAGTCTGCTAGGTCCTAACGAGGCATAGTTTTCTAGGCACTAGGTTTATTAACTTATCAGTGATAATCGAGACATTCCCTTCAGGATGCACTACATGCTCCAAGGGTGCCACTCGCCTCCTTATATTTTCATTGCACGACATGCCCTTCAATATGCATCATGTGCTCCAAGGGTGCCACTCACCTCTTTCCATTTTCCTTGCACGAAGTTCCCTTCAAGAAGCACTACATCCTCCAAGGGTGCCACTTGCCTCTCAACTGAATTTGGTAGACGTCAAACCCCTGGAGTCAATACTCTTCCAGGTGATCTTGTGGGATACTAAGGGCCTCTAATGAATAAGGCCCATAACTTATTGTGCACCCTTTACAATCATTGTGAGAGACTTCCACAGTCTTTCTTCATGGAATCACGGGTCTTCTCGAACTAGGTAATCACTATCCTAAAGTGCAAGCCACGACAGGAGTGCGGGTCTTCTCTGGTTTTCATGCATGACCCCTCTACTCCACATGTGAGTCTGGTCGACAAGCTATCATCAGCATGCATCCATCAACGAATCATGTCAACAATAATAATCAATGATCATAACATCTAATCATATGTACATATGTCATATCAACAACATTCAAACCCCAATAGTCCACTCCTTGACTCGATCCGGAGTCTAAGGGGTTTCATCAATGCCTATGCATCCTCATTGTCCAGAGTCCTACACACTCAGGAGAATCCAGTCAATAACACCTGACTAGGTAAATACAACAAAATAAAATATCTCATAATCATTATCAAAATGAACAATAATATAATAACCCCGATCACTTGCACACAAGTGTCCTCAAAGAATAAGTTCGCTCGGTGTGCGCAAGAGCAAGATGTTACATACACCCCCTCTTGTTTTAAAATTCGACGCAAAGTTTCATAGTATAAAAGTGTTGATATAAAGTGTATCACAGTATCATAAGTCTATATATCAAACAAAAATGGAAACTGTGGGCACATATCATATGCATTCTGTCAGGTCGTCGAGTGCGGAATATAGTTTTACCACTGGAACTTGAACTGATCTACAGTTAGACGTCGTAGTTGTTGAATGCAATGGTCTAGGATGCATATTGGCTCTGCCATGAGAGAACCCTCATTAGATACCTTCAATAAACTCATGTCAATAAGATGTGTAGGATCACTAATATAATGTTTCAAAACAGATACATGAAAAACATTGTGCATATGCCTCAAAGAATTAGGAAAGGCTAGTTGATAGGCCATGGGCCCCTTATTTTCCACAATATTGAAAGGTCCCACAAACCTAGGAGAGATTTCACCAACCTTTCCAAACTTTATCGAACTCTTATGCAGTTTTACTCGCAAGAAGACTCAGTTTCCAAATTCGTAACTATAGTCGAAACTGTGTGCATCGACATAACCTTTTTGTCGATCTTCTGCTTCTTTGATCCTTTGTCTTATTGTTTTCATTTAATCTTCCATTTCTTGGATCACTTTTGGTCCCACCAGGACCCTATCATCAAGCCAATCCCAACTCAAAGGCATCTAACATGGTCACCCGTAAAGAAACTAGAACATCGGCATCTTAATGGTGCTTTGATAACTATTGCTATATGCAAATTATACAAGGGGAAAGAATTATTCCCAATGCTTATGTTGGTCCATAATGTACATGCACAACATATCCACCAACATTTGGTTTGTTTGTTTGGTCTTCCCATGTGTCTCCAGGTGATACACTGTACTAAAGTTAAGCTAGATTCCCAAGGCCTCTTGGAAACTAGTCCAAAATAGTCCAGTAAACATCGATCCTCAATCAGATATAATCCTCTTAAGCACGCCATGTAGCCTCACAATATCACTAACGAAAAATTTATCTATGTCAGGTGCCTGATACATTGTACGCATAGGAATACAATGAGAAATCTTCATCAAAGTGTTGACTACCACAAAAATCGAGTCGTGTCTCGATGTCATCAATGGAAATCCAATAATGAAATCCATCAAAATGACCTCCCATTTTGATTTTAGAATTGCATGTGGCAGTAGTAATGTTGTCGGATGTCTATATTCATCCTTCACCTACTGGAATTCTAGACATCTTGCCACATAATTGACTATGTATGCCTTCATTCCTTTCCATAAGAATAAGGGTTTAAGGTCTTCCCTCATCTTCGTGACTCCAGGATGAGACATATACACTGCTCTATGAGCCTCGTTTAGGATAAAACTCCTCAACTCATCGTTGGGATTTACGTAAATTTGATTTTTAAATCTCAACAATCTGTCATTGTCAAACGTAAATCCTTCAAATATTGGTACCAACACTGTGCTATGTCTGATGAAATTTTTGGCCTCCTCTTCCAGTCATCATTGCACTGTAAAGTTAGAATATTTTCACGTAGATTCGTTTGAAGAGGAATAATCGAAAATATGTGTGGTCTCCATCTCAAGGCATCCGTCACTCTGTTCATTGTACCTTTTATGTAAGTAATCTCGAAATCGTACTCGCTATGCAATTCTGACCAACGTCGTTGTCACACATTCAAGTCACTTTGCATAAAGATGTGTTGTAGTCCACAGTGGTCTATTTTTAGTTTGAATTTTCATCCAATAAGGTAGTGTCTCCAAACTCTCAAGGAATAAAAAATGGCTAACAACTCCAAATCATGCATCACATAGTTCTCCTCACTGCTTCTCAACTTCCTCAATATGTAAGCGATCACTCAATCGTCTCGCATCAAGTATTTGCCTCAGACTTCCTTGGATGCGTCAGTGCATACCAAGAAGTTCATGTCCATGTTAGGGAATTTTAATGTTGGTGATGTTGCCAACAACTCCTTGATCCTCTTAAATTCTTCTGCGCATTTCTCAGTCCAAACAAACATCTTGTTCTTCTTCTGCAATTCTATAATCAGATTTGCTATCTTCGAAAAACACTCATTGAACTGTCGATATTATCCCACTAAACCCATGAAGCTACACACTTCTGGGACATTCGTCGATGCAAGGCATTCCATAATAGCCTCGACCTTTCTTGGATCCATGGCAATACCTTCGTTGGAGATGACATGCCCTAAGTACTGAATATTCGATTTATAAAACGAGAATTTAGACAATTTCCCATACAATATTTTCTCTTGCAAACACTGTAGTACCAAGCAAAAGTTCTTGTCATGCTCCTCCATTTTCCAAGAGTAAATCAAAATATCGTCAATGAATACTTGGAAAAACTTGTCCAAGTATTCGCGGAACACCCCATTCATCAAACTCATAAATACCCCAGGGGTGTTTGTTAGTCCAAAAGGTAAAACAATAAGATCGTAATGTCCAAGACTCATCTTGAAGGCAGTATTAGGGATGTCATCCTCCTTGATCTATAATTGGTGATACCCTGATCTCAAGTTAATCTTTGAAAACAACATCGCACCCTTCAATTTGATCAAACAGATCATCAATCCTTGGCAACGGATATTGATTATTGATCGTTGCCTTGCTCAATTGATGATAGTCAATGCATAGTCTCCATGACCCATCCTTCTTATGTATGAAGATAACAAGAACACCCCACGGTGACACACTTGGATGTATAAGTCCAAGGTTCAACAACTCCTTCAGTTTCATTCTCAACTCTTATAAATCTAGGGTTGACATCTAATAAGGCGTTCTTGCTATTGGTTCAGTCCCTTGTTTTAGTTCTATGGTAAATTCTAATTCTCTCACCTACGACATCCCAGGTAACTCCTTAGGGAAGACATCCCCAAAATCTCTCACTACTAGAAGTTGTTCTAGACCTTCCGCTACTCACTTCTCATTTAATGCAATGATTGCATAAAGATTAAATCCCTTGCGCATGCTCTTTCGTAGCTGCAAAGAAGAGATGAACATCAGGGAAAATCCCTGGGTCCAACCTACAATCACGCGTTTGTGTCCCTCATCATCGACCAAGATCAACCGTTTTGTCTTATAGTTGAGTATTTCCTCAAGTGATTCCATCCAGTCCATAATGATCATGATGTCATAAGATCCTAAGATCGTGACGTATAGGTTGGCCCTAGTGACAAAATCTCCCAGGTTAATGCTATAGTTGGTAACCTTCCGTCCAACCTTCTGTTTGGATCCCAAACCCATTTCTACAAAGCTAAACTCATCCTATTCGACTGCCTTACCTTAATTATTTTTAACGCTGCCCCAAAAATGAAACTCTCTATAGCACCTAGATATATCAAAATACTAAGGTTCTAGTCAACGACGATACCTGATGTCTCGAGAAAAATCGACTGGTGCTCTTCCTGGCGGTTAGTCATTGTTGCATGAATCCGATGGGCCTTTCTTAAATCTCCCACGGTAGTGGGTCTGGCTGATCCATATGCTCTAGTCCTCTCCACTAGGAATTCATGTTGGTAATGTGGCTCCCCACATGTCCAACACCCTTTCTTCAGTCCAATACTCCTGGTACTTGAAGTAGAAGCCAACGTCCCACTGTCCTAGAATCCTGGTATGTTCTATTGAATAGGCCTAAACTGCTACTACTGTGGTCAACATTGTTGCAAATGTTGTGGTCCTCAGTAAGGAGTCCACTACTAAGACACTGGTCACTAAGGTGTAGTGAAAGTGGATCCTCTCTGGAATCCCTGATATCCTGGTGAATGCCTAACTGGTGTCTGATGCTGCTACACACCAGATGAAACCTGCCCTATTGGTCGTGCTGTAATCCTACTCTAAACCCTGCTGTAATCCTACTCTAAACCCCACTGATAAGCTCCTCCTCTACTATGAGAGCCTTCTGGATGACATCATGCAAGGTTTGAGGCATCAAAATCCTAACCTTTACACAAATGCAGAAATTAAGGCCAAACACAAACCTGTTGACCTTATGTTTCTTGGTATTCAGGTGTGGAGCATACCAAAGCAACTCCATAAAATGGGTCTCATACTCGGGCACCGTATGGTTGCCCTGTCTCAAGGCGTTCAGCTCGTTGAGATGACACTCAATGAATTCCTCCAATAGATACCACTCTCAGAACCATTCCTCGAACAGTTCCCATGACATGTCTTCGATGACCATGTTCAATTGCGAAAAGAGCATCTTCCACCACATAAGAGAACTCCCCTTCAGTTGAAAGACCTCCATGCATACCTTCATGGTGGATGTATAGTCGCAAAGTGGAAAGCCCATCACCATATTCTCCAACCATGCCTCAGCGGCTGCATTATTCGAGACACCAAAGAACTCAAGAAATTTGACCTTCTCGAGTTCACGATGAATGCTACTAGTACTGACTGTAGTGCATAGTAGACCCTCAGGGGCTGTCGGTGCCCTGGCCTCATATCTATCCAAATGGCAGATCACTGCCTCAAACATCTGTTGAAAACACCTCATTAGCCCAACCACATCACCCATAACTATTCGTTCCTCCTCGACAACATGTTCATCTCCCTGGGGGTTAGACCCCTCAGGAATGGATGCTACTGGGGGAATCACACCTCCTCCCCTAGCAACCCGTCATCTACCTTCACGGTGTTCTCTACCCATGATTACCTGCATGAATACAAATCAATTTAATTAGCAACCTTATAATCAAAAATCAAATCAATGAAAGTTGTAGTGATCCCAAGTCACGGGTCAAACCTATCTCTCATACCAAATGTGATGACCACATCATTATGACTTCATGCGACGCAATGCAATTTTTTTTGTTTGTTTGTTTAATGCAGGAAGGCAATCAACGACAACAATTAAACAACGCAACTTGATGACGAACACATGCATGCAGATTAGGAAACAGACAACAACGAATCAACATAATAGCACATCAGGCAACTGGATGAAACATGTGATAATCAATAGACAGGTAAAAACGACTACCCACCCAAAACAAGAAAGACAAAGCCTACAAGATAAAGGAAAACATCAACAACCCGACATAATGGCTTCAACAACCATTAACTAGAAACCTCTATGACGCACAAAACTCAATGCATTAAGACATTACAAAACTAAGTACTAACATCAATTACAACGAAGAATATGCTCACATCGGTAAGCACAGGACTTCGTCTCGGTTATCATTTTCATATATCCGTCATGGCATGCAATGATCCCTTCATCAAGAATCATGTCATCACAAGGCGATGGGAGTGACAGTAACCATGGTGCAACTTAACATGTCTAGATCCTCAGCCCAAGCTAAATCCAACACACTAGAAGACCAAATTAACTACGAATACATGAAGACTACCCAAGCACCCAATCGACAAGTCAACAAGACACAAGGAAAATATCACTACTATAACAATCATACATCACATTAAAATGATTATATTCAAACAAATAGTTCATGGTAACTATTTTCCAACTCCAAATATTAGATAAGTATTTCCCTAAGGATGAATCCATTATAACCAGACTAATCATGTACGTCTATTTACCTTGCTAATTTAAATTAAAAGTAGATTCTTATAAGAACTGTATTGTTAGCACAAGAGGAATAATTTTTTTTGTCTAGATATTATAATATCATTGTCTATTGTACCTTAACAATATTGATATGTTTTCTAACCATGTGGTATATATTGATAATTAAATCAACAATCAACAAATCGTTGTCCCTTAATAAAATCATGTGTTATTAGTGTTGTCTATCCATGTCCACATATATAAAAACTATGTCTATCATATTCACATATATAAAATTCATAACTAAAGAACGGTAAAAACCATAAATAAAATGTTGTGAAAAACAACAAGGTCATTGTCTACATCAATAGCATTGTCATACAATAATTTAAAATTGTTGTCAAATTACATACAGGATCTTTGTCAACAATCTTAAATCTCTACCCAAACTTAAACAATAGTAAACCGTTGCAATATTAAACATTATTAAATCGCTACAATATTAAATCGTTGTGTAATAACCATAAGGATCCAAAGCTAAGGAATAATAAAATCCAACCAGATTGCGGTGTTAAAAAGTGATATCGTTGTGTAATAACATTTACTGTCAATCACATTAAAAACGGTCATAAAGCATAGTTAATGATATTGCAATTATAAATTCATTGTCATTGATATATACAGGATCATTGTGTAATAACAATAATGGATGAGATCGATGTAACAGAAACATAATGTTATTTATTAGAAATGTTCTTTCAAACAAACATACCGTTGTGCCAATGAGATATCATTGTGTATATGCCACAAAATCATAGTGTGAATCTTGTGTAATGTGCCACGGAAATCATAGCATGAATGTTGTGTAATGAGCCACAAAATTCATATTGTGAATGTTTTGTAATGTGCCATGGAAATCATAGCGTGAATGTTGTGTAATGTGCCACAAAAATCATAGCGTGGATGTTGTGTAATGTGCCACGAAAATCATATTGTGAATGTTGTGTAATGTGCCACATAAATCATAGCGTGAATGATGTGTAATGTGCCACAAAAATCATATTGTGAATGTTATGGAATGTGCCATGGAAATCATAGAATGAATGTTGTGTAATGTGCCACGAAAATCATAGTGTGAATGTTGTGTAATGTGCCATGAAAATCATATTGTGAATGTTGTGTGATGGGCCAAATAAATAATAGAGTGAATTATGTGTAATGTGGCACAAAAATCATGGTGTAAATGTTGTGTAAAGGATGGGTAAATCACCCATAAATTAGTGGTGTGAAGGCTGAGTAAAGACTACAAGAAAACTCATAGATAATCAATCACAAGAAAACACAGAAGTAATCAATTGCCATAAAATGCAGATGTAATCAATCACAAGAAAACATAGAGATTTACCCTTCAAGTGTAGAGATATCCATTCACAGAAACACAAAGACTAATCATTCAACAATAAATCACTCGAACACAAAGATACTCATTCACAAGAAGGCACAAGGACTAATCATAAGAGAAAAATAGAGAGATAAGTAAGGGATATATGGCCGGGTGGAATTTATCCTTCACTTATTATCCATGCACATGAAAGAAGGGCATTTGAATCTATAATTCTTTAAACATCGGAGTGATGACCATAGAATCGGCTCCTGGCTGACTGCTCAGGCACAAACTAATAACTTAAGGGATAAGGGATAGAAGATAAAACATAATTTTTCTTCGTACTAATCAATAAAAAAAATGGAGAGAAGTCATTGCAATTAGAGGTTGGGTTCACCATGGGAAATCAATTCAAAATATAATGAGCATAAGGATGGGATGACTTTAAGTTCTTTGATCATAAAATGTTGGGCTCATCAACACAAATCGCTGAAGATAAAAATAAAGTCTCTGGATAGTGTTATGTTGAATAAAACATAATATTTAACAAAATAGAAATACATTACTAAACGCGCAGGAACAATATTTAAAATATCATTCAATACAAAGATACACATGCATACCATAGTCAAATGCAAAATCTCTGAGTCGTTGTCCTGCGTGTGCTCTGTCTATCTCCCACTTGTCGATCGATGTGACCTCGCCAGTACCTCCCAACCAACGCTAGGGGTACTCTTCTCCCCCCTGATTCCTCTGAGCCATAAAGGGGGAACACACACAATACCAGAGAATGCTAGCACCCATATCACCTCACAAGGTCAAGTTACCACTCGTTACCTGAGCTGGGTATCCCAACTCCGACAAGAGAAAGTTCAATCGATATAAAATTTTAGCAGCGTAACGTTAAGCAAAAAGATGATATCCATACTCCTCCTCCTCCACCCTTTTTATAGAGTTTTCAAGTAATTAGTTTCCCAAATTCTCATTAAATTCCTTTTTCATTTAATTAATTTTGAAAAACCTCACCTGTACACATGTCACCCATCTCCTAGTTGCACTAGAAAATCAATTTTATTAATTATTTAAAGATTCCTATTTCCCTCACCCACCTAAAAAAATTCCTAAAAATGCTCCTCAGTGTCCCAATATTCACTTACAAATCTTAAATGACTTACGCCTTACTTAATTCCTAGTTGAGTTCATAATTAGAAGGTCCCAGAGGCTAGATTCCCTTACTAAGTTAGACATTCATATTTTTCTTTAAGTTTTCCTTTTTCTTTATGTTTTTGTTTTCTTTTAAGTTTCCCCCTTTTTCCTTTTTATGTAACAATCAAATTAGCAAGTGTCTAGATAAAACAACCATTTTCCCTTTTAATAAATTTAATCCTCCATTAGAATTTTGACGTTAATAAATAAGTTTGAATTTGTTACCCCCCTTCTTGTTACATGTTATTTATTTATTTATTTTTTACCACATGTTCTACTTAGACCTATGTTTAAATTTTCACTAGGTTGTGCGACAATTTTTAAGGGAACTTTTAGTTATTAAATTTTTTTACTCATTCCGTCATCTATTTTAAGGCTGACAAGGTCCTAACGAGGCATATTTTTCTAGGCACTAGGTTTATTAACTTATCAGTGAAAATCACAACGTGCCCTTCAGGACACACTACGTGCTCCAAGGGGGCCACTCGCCTCCTTCTGTTTTCATTGCACGACCTGCCCTTCAAGATGCATTACGTGCTCCAAGGGTGCCCCTCGCCTCTTTCCGTTTTCCTTTCATGACGTGCCCTTCAAGATGCACTACCTGATCCAAGGGTGTCACTCGTCTCTTTATTGAATTTGGTAGACGTCAAACCACTGGAGTTAATACTCCACCACATGATCTTGTGGGAGACTAAGGGCCTCTAAGGAATAAGTTCCCTTCCTTATTGCGCGCCCCCTAGAATCATCATGGGTGACTACCACAGTCTTCCCTCATGACATCATGGGTATTATCGAACTAGGTAATGGATAACCTATAGTTCGAGCCACGGGGGGAGTGCTAGTAGGCTTTGGTAGGGTTTTTTCCACACCTCTCCCTCAATGTCTCTGGTTTTCGTGCATGACCCCTATACTCCACATGTGATTCTGGTCGAAAAGATATCGTCAGCTTGCATCCATCAACGAATCATGTCAACAATAATAATCAATCATCATAACATCTAATCATATGTACATATGTCATATCAACAACATTCAAACCCCAATAGTCCACTCCCTGACTCGATCTAGAGTCCAATGGGTTTCATCGATGCCTCTGCATCCTTAATGTCCAAAGTCCTGCACACTCAGGAGAACCCAGTCAATAGCACTTGTCTAGGTAAATACAACAAAATAAAATATCATCAAATCCACAATATTTCATAATCATTATCAAAACGAACAATAGTATAATAACCCAGATCACTTGCATACAAGTCTCCTCAAATAATAAGTTCTCTCAGTGCGCATAAGAGGGGGATGTTAAATACAACCCCTCTTGGTTTAAAATTTGTCGCAAAGTTTCACAGTATATAAGTGTCGAGATAAAGTGTATCACAGTATCATAAGTCTATCTATCAAACAAAAATGGAAACTATTGGCGCATATCATATGCTTCCTCCCAGGTGGCCAAGTGCGAACTATAATTTTTCCACTGGACCTTGACCTAATCTATGGTTCAACGTTTTAGTTGTCGAATATGATGGTCCAAGATGCGGATTGGATTTTCCATGAGTGCACCCTCGTCAGATACCTACAAGGAACTCATGTCAATAATATGTGTAGGATCACTGATATAATGTCTTAAAAAAGATACCTGAAAAACATCCCGCATACGCCTCAAAGAATTAGGCAAGGCTAGTCGATAGGCCACGGGCCCCTTCTTTTCCATAATATTGAAAGGTACCATGAACCTAGGAGAGAGTTTATCACCCTTTCCAAACTTGATGGAACTCTTATGCAATTTTACTCAAAAGAAGACTCGATCGCCAAATTCATAACTACGGTCGACATGGTGCGCATCGACATAATGTTTTTTCCGATCCTGCGCTTCTTTAATCCTTTGTCTCAATGTTTTTATTTGATATTCCATTTATTGGATCGCTTATGGTCCCACCATGACCCTATCCTCAATCTGATCCCAACTCAAAGGCGTCTGACACGGTCACCCATAAAAAAGCTCGAATGGCGCAATCTTAATGGTGCTTTGATAACTCTTGTTATACACAAATTCTTCCAGTGGAAAGAATTCTTCCCGACACTTTTGTTGGTCCATAACGTACATGCGTAACATATCCTCCAAGATTTTTTTTTTTCATTCAGTCTGCTTGTCTGTCTCTGTGTGGTACGCGATACTAAAGTTAATATGGCTTCCCAAGGTTTCTTGGAAACTAGTCCAAAATCGTCCAGTAAACACCGATCCTTGATTGGATATAATCCTCTTGGGAACACCATGTAGCCTCACAATCTCATTGATGAAAACTCTAGATATGTCAGGTGTCTGATACATCGTACGCATAGGAGTAAAATGACCACTCTTCTTCAGAGTTTTGTGTAATATCTGTAAGGCCGAACCCAATTGTAAATGTAAATGCAAATGTACTTAAGATGGTGAGCTGTATGAAATCATTTTTTATGCACATTTCATGGTATAGTGCGTGCATTTACTATGCAGTAAAATGAGGAAGTATGCGGATTCTTGGATACCACACGCAACAACTTGAGTGCGCGCGATTGTGAGGCCAATGAGCCTTTGTGTATATGCTATGTTTTATAGGTTGGTGATCCAGTTATTATAAGATGGGATGCTTATGTTTTGGAATTAGGCCATAGTGCCTAGATGTTAAAGGCTAGTGCACCTATTTTTGTATATGTCTCATGATTAATATAAAATACATCATTGTGCACAGATCATCCATGATAAAAGAGATGGGGGACTAAACTCCACTAGTTAGGGAAAGGGAGGGGATAAGTTAAGGAAAGGGGATAAGCTAGGGAGCTTAAGCCAAAAATGAATATTATATTAATATTTCTTAAACTATAATGTATGGATAATTATTTTATCTTGAGTTCTAAAGTTTGGGGACAAGTAGGCCAAAGTATCTCCCAATATGACAAGTGTCAAGTTGAGGACATGCATACATATTATTCGGACTTAGTTCATTTCCACACACTCTCCCATAATTCAACCATCATTCATCCATTATTCCATGACCATTCAAACCATTGAGATATACTCATACCTTCATGTCACTGTACCTGAACCTTTATCAGGAGCTATATCTGTTTGTGTAGCTATTAGCTTGGGAGTTGGACTGAAGAAGCAGGTTGTCAGGCCCGTGGGATACTAAAGAGGTGAGTTGTCAGGCCCGTGAGCAATTTTTCTCTGGGTGAGAGACATGATGGGGATTAATTTCCTGAAGGTGTTAAACTGTAGCTGCAGGGCTCTCAGACTTCTTGTCCGGCCTATTGCTGAAGCCCTGGAAGGGAAGTGGGGAAGCTGAGGGACTGTTGAGAGGAGAAGGGGCACACTTTTTGGGGTGGGAAAGGCATGTGGGGAATGAGGGACTATAGGCTATGATTTGAGTGAGCACCTGAGATGGAGTCTTTCCTGTTGTCTATGAGCCTTTAGTCGGGTTAGGAATCCCTTTACCCGGGTGGAGTTTAGTCCCAACTCAGGGGTGAGTCGTTGTTGAGAGTGATGAATAGTGTGGTCTAAGGTTGGGAGGTTCATTGACGGTCTACATGCAGTTGGTGATATTCTTAGAAAGATAAGTGTCAATTGTGTGATAAATTTACATGTTGCATTGTTATTTACATGCTTATTTTTATGGGTTTATCCTATACATGGTTATAATTGTCTTTATGTTTATGGCTATTTCCCGTATATGTTGCATGTCTATGTTTACTATTATTTGAGTATGAATTCATGAATTTAGGTAAAGTATTTGTCTGTTATGTTATATATATATGTTTCCTCGAGAGCTCTATGTGTATATAATTTAATTACATGTAGTTCGAAAATTTTATGTGGCATAGCTCAGTATGATGTTGGGTTTGTTATAGTATGTTCCGAATAGAGAACGAAAGTGTTCTCTAGTGTAGCGTGGTCTGGCATGGATGGTCGGGGACGTTAGAACATGGTATCAGAGCTTTACTTTCAACACTGAGCCTGGATGGGTTGAGAAAGTTGAGTTGAAGCGAAATGTCACAAAGGATTTATTTTGAAGTGGCCAAATTTCGAGTTGCAGAGCGTCCAACTACAATATGGTACAAAAATTGGGAAAAAATCCCCAATTTATGTTGCTAAATTAATGAGAAAATGGAGAAATTTGGCCAAGTGATGAGATATTTCCAGTTTAATAACTGTTCTAGCAAATTTGGATCTAGAATGGGTCGAATTTGATGTTACAGTGAAGCCATGACAGATGCAACGAGTTTAGTAGTTAAAATTATCAATTCATGACTTGATTTTGGATAAATTCATTCCAAAAATGTCAAACCACAACGATTTGATGTTGCAGAGGTTGAATTGGAGTTATTGGGGTGAAATTGAATGAATTTCATGGTTGCAGAATGTCTATGGTAAATTGGGGAAAAAAAATTAAAAAAAAAGCCCCAATTTCTGTAGAGGAATTCACGAAGATTTGATGCGAATAAAGGTGAATGTGCACAGGTGGGCCCACTAAAAATGCATAATGTGCAGTAAAGGCTTATGATATGTAAAAATTGGTCACTGCGTGGAAAGATATTGGCATGCTGGTGTGCGTGCTAAATATCGGTGCCGTGCGAAAAAATGTTAGTGTGTAGAAGTGCGCACTAAATTTTGGCACCGCACGAAAAACTTTTTGTGTGCAGGTGTGTGCACTAAATTTGGCATTGCATAGTGTGCACGGTATAGACATTCATAATAATGGTGCGCGTTGTGTGCACAATATTGGCATAGTGCATTGAAGTTTAGTAGTTGTGCGCACAATGTGAGTATATGTGGTCCCACGACAATTTAGTGAATGGTGCATGCATAGTATTGGTGCTCGGTGGGGCGTATTAAACTTTGGATTGGTGCAGTGCATTGAGTGAATTGCACACGGAATATCAATGCGTAGTACAAAAACTTCACGTAGTGGATATCAGGGGACGGTACAAAAAATGCATGCAGTGGATATTGGCGCATGACATAAAAGTAGTGCGCGTCAGTTAATGACGCGACAGAGAAGTGATACACAGTTATTTTAAAGTGTGTGAAGCACAATTTCCCTTGTTTTGTTGCTGTGCATGGTGAATATGACTGTAAAGGTTGAAATTTGTGCGCGATAAGTTGTTTGGAAGGTGAACAATAGAAGAAAATCAAATATTTTCCGCGACGTTTTATATCATTTGAACACCATCTTTTTGTAGCGCGTTTTTTAGGCCCTTAAGAGCGTTTTTAACAACTCAAAAACCACGAGACAAAGGTGTACCATAGGTACACCTTGTCTTTGTAGTTCAAAAAAAAGAGATCGAAGAGATCTTTCTAATGGTGTAAATTGTGGTGTAAATTGTTCGTCAAACGAAGCATTTTTGAGAAAGTTACAACACAAATAGTGGAGGCTAAATTTTAAGACCCATCTAACTTCAAAGGTCCGTAACTTCCTGCTCTAGAATCAGATTGAGGCACAAGAGTAGTCAATAGAAATATATTGAACCATAGAAGACAATACCCAATCTGAATTAAATTTTTGAGCATGTTAAAGGTGTTTAATATGGAAAATAAGGTACGTGTAGCATTCTAGACCAAAAACACAAATTGGCCTAGAACTTTAGCAGGTTGTAACTAGCAGCCCAAAACCCAGAATGAGGTGAAAATTGGACAGAATGTCCATAATATGTTTATGAAAAAACCCAATTGAGATCATACAAAATATGCACTAGAGTAAGTGCAAGAATGCATAATTACAACGCAGAGTTGTGCCAAGTAGAAATATGAAAATAAAAGTTAATGGGAAAATTTCAAATAACCATAACTTTTTTCTCCAGGCTCAGAATTGAGCATGTGAGAAGACGTTGGAAAGGTCTTGGACAAAAAAATATAATTATCCACCTAGAAAATTGATCCGGGCATTCAAATTTCCAAGAAATCAGAAGAAAGAATTTTGATATGTATTATCGAACCATAATGGTTCGTATTTTAAGAAATTGTTGAAATAGTTAGCCTGGCAAAGTTTTGTTGGCTGCACATTTTGCAGAGTTAACAAAAAATAGATCAGATCAGGATCAACATGGAGTCTAGAAGAATGGAAGAGGCACAGGGGACTTACAGTTAGGAGGATGAAATCATAGGAATGGATGTCCATTTGGGCATTGAAGGAACAAACTCCAATGGACATGGAGATGAAAGGAATGAAAACATGAATATGGAAGAGACCATTACAAATTTGTAGAAGGATGTCAAAAGCCATAAATATGATAATGAAAGGATTATGAGAGCCTAGGAGCAACAAGATGGCTTCAACATGAAGTTATTGCAGAGATTGAACTGAATTGAAAATAAATTTGATAAGGAGAGTGGCTCAAGCAAATCAGGAAGTCACACGCCTTCTGATGAGAAAATAAAATCAAGAAGTGTTAGCAGACATCACCACCACTCCCTGAGGCATTCCAATAAGAGATCACATAGTATCTCAAGTCCATCCCCTATCAAAAACCATAAGATATCTGGGGTGGATGAGCTATGAGGAGAAACGAACAAAATCAAACCTCCTACATTTGATGGTGAGAACAAGAAAGATGAAGATGCAAAAACATGCTTGTTGGGCATGAGAAAGTATTTCAATTGCATAATTATTCTTCTCATGCAAAAGGTAGAATTTCTATCTATCAACTCAAGGGAAAGGCATCCATGTGGTGGGATAAACTTGTGCAGGTGCAACACATTAAAGAGAAAAGTGTTACTTGTATGGAATTCAAGAAGTATTTTGAGAAGAAATACTTGACTAAGAGATACTATGAAAAGAAAATTAAAGAATTCTTTGAACTCAAGCTTGGGAGTATGACCATTGATGAGTATGAGAGAAGGTTTCTATAACTGTTGAAGTATGTCTCTTTCATCAAGGATAAGACAGTTAAGATTCAAAGTTATTTGAGTGGATTTCCCTCATTCATCAATGAAAACATACAGTATGTTGATCCCAAGTCATTGGAGGAGACCATAAGGTGAGCTAAGTGCATATATGATCAACAAAAAGCAAGGCCAACTTTCCAAAAATCTTGGGAAGACAAAAATAAATTCAAGATGGGTCAAAGAAAGAAAGGGTATAAGCCACCATTCTTCATAAATAATCCACAAGGACAACAAGCTCCTAGAGATCCTAGAATGATAGAGGAAGGAGGTCAAAGGCCAAGGTAGACACCTATTCAATGATGAGGTTGTAAAGGAGATCATATGTTTAGAGATTGTCCTCACAGAGGTGAAAGAGGGAGGATTGTTCACAATGTACAACAAGATAAAACAATGGAGGACATGGGAAAAAATGTACCAAGGATCTATGTAGCCCTAGACAACAAGCAAGCAGAGTATCGGTCACATATGATTGAAGTAGAAGGTATGATCAACAACCAAACCATTGCAGTTTTAATTGATTCAGGAGCTAGTCATAGTTATATATATCCTAAGACAATGGAAAGTTTTCATTTTCCAAGAAGCAAGAATAGAAAATATTGGTTGGTGCAGCTAGCTACAGGAGCCAAAAGAAAAGTTAATGAGATGGTTAAGTCATGTATTATGGAGATGAATGGAATGAACACTGGGGTAGATTTTAACATCTTTCCTTTAGGTTCCTATGACTGTCTAATTGGAATGGATTGGTTGGACCAACATCATGATATCCTAGACTTTCATAACAAGGCATTTAATTTTTTGGATGAGGAATGGAACCTAAGGAGAGTGCAGGGAGCTCCCATGGAAGTAACCATCAGAGAGATTTTAGCATTGCAGCTGAAGAAATGTTACAGAAAAGGATGTCAAATATTTACAACACATATGGAAGAGACACCTAAAGATAAGGTGAAAAATTTGGAAGATTACGCAGTCCTGGAAGAATTTGAAGATGTGTTCAAGGAGGTGTCAAGACTACCCCGAAAGAGAGACATTGATTTCTCTATAAATCTAATGCCCGGAGCAGCTCCAGTTTCAAAGACTCCTTACAGAATGAGTACACCAGAGCTGAAGGAGTTGTAAATGCAGCTTGAAGAACTCCTGAAGAAGGGTTATATACACCCAAGTGTGTCACCTTGGGGTGCCCGAGTCTTGTTTGTGAAGAAGAAAGATGGGACATTAAGATTGTGCATTGATTTCAAATAGTTGAATAAAGTGATTGTTAAGAACAAGTATCCTCTGCCAAATATTGACGATCTTTTTTATCAATTGAAGGATGCAAAGATATTTTCAAAGATAGATCTCAAGTCAGGATACCATTAGGTAGGGATTAAAGAGGAATATATCAGCAATACCACCTTTAGGACAAGGTATGGTCATTATGAGTTCACATTGGTTCCTTTTGGGCTATCAAATGCACCAGTTGTTGTCATGTGCTTAATGAATGGTGTTTTTCGAGAATATTTAGACAATTTTGTCATTGCCTTTTTGGATGACATTCTCATATATTCCAAGTCAGAAGAAGAGAATGAACATCATTTGAGAATGTTGTTTCAAGTATTAAGGGAGCATAATTTGTATGCCAAATTGAGAAACTGCTCATTTTATTAGAAGCAAATCCATTATTTGGGGCATATCATTTCAAAGGATCGGATAACAGTGGATCCTGAGAAGGTAGAAGCCATTAGAGAATGGTCAGCGCCAAAGAATGTGACAAAGGTCAGATCATTCATGGGCCTTGTAGGATACTACATGAGATTTATTGATGGATTCTCAAAGATTGCACACCCAATCACTTCCTTTCAAAGAAAGGGTGTGAAGTTTTAGTGGAAATTGGATTGTGAAAAGAGTTTCCAACAATTGAAGAAGTTACTAACAAGTGGTCCAATACAAAGGATTGTAGACCCAAATGAAGACTTCATTGTATGCACATATGCATGTAAAGAGGGACTTGGTGGAGTCCTTAGTCAAAATGGGTTTGTTATATGTTATGAATCAAGGAAGTTGAAGGAGCATGAAAGACACTATGCCACTCATGATTTGGACTTGGTAGCCATAGTGCATGCCTTGAGGAAATGGAGACAATAACTCATGGGAAAAAGGTTTGAGATGAGAACAGACCATAATGGTATGAAATATTTATTTGATCAACCAACTCTAAATTCCAGGCAATGCAGATGGTTAGAATTTCTAAGTGAATATGACTTTGATATAAAGCATATCAAAGAGAAAGAGAACAAAGTGGTTGATGCACTCAGCAGAAGAGTGCATGAAATGAATGCTACAACCATTAGCATGTACCAATCATATTTGAAAGACATAATTACAGAGGCTGCCAAATCAGATTTGCAATACAAAGAATTAGTGGCAAAATTACAGCAAGGTAATTTGCAATAGAAAATTGAAGATTACAAGCTAGATAATGATGAAAATCTCAGGTACAGAGGAAGAATTTATGTACCAAATTCCCAGGAGTTGAAAAAGATGATATATGTTACATAATGTGCCTTATGCTAGGTACCCAGGATATCAGAAAACTATTGCAACTGTAAAAAGCCAATATTATTGGCCAGGCATGAAGAAAGAGGTTGATGATTTTATTGCCATATGTTTGGAGTGTAAAAAGGTAAAGGCTGAGCATAGAAACCCAACTAGTTTTCTACAACCATTACCCATTACTGAGTGGAAATGGGAAGTTGTAACAATGGATTTCATCACTAAACTACCCAGAACAAACAAGCAACCTGATTCTATCATGGTGGTGGTGGATAAGCTTACTAAAGTTGTCCATTTTATTCCAATTAAGCTCACTCACAAGTAAGAAAACATTGTTGATGTTTATATGAGGGAAATTGCTAGACTACATGGCATACCCAAGACAATTGTGTTTGACAGAGATCCAAAATTTACCTCAAAATTTTGGAAAGGATTATTTAATGGATTTGACACAAATTTGAATTTTAGTACAACTTATGATCCAGAATCACATGGACAAACAAAGAGGGTGAATTAAGTGATTGAGGATATGTTGGGAATGTATGTGATGGATAAACCATCAGAATTGGAAGACTAGCTACACTAGGTAGAGTTTTCTTATAACAATGGACACCTAGCATCTCTAAAGATGATACCATTTGAGGCACTTTATGGAAGAAAGTGCAACACACTAGTAAGATGGGATAACCCAACAGACAGAGCAGTGGTTGGGCCAGATTTTCTCATGGAAATGGAAGAGAAAATGATAAAAATAAAGCAAAATTTAAAGGCTTCCCAAGACAGGCAGAAAAGCTATGCTGATAAGGGCATAACTCACAGGGAATTTAAAGTGGGTTATCATGTATTCTTGAAAGTGAGGGCCAACAAAAGTTCCCTAAAGTTGGGAAATTGTTCAAAGTTGGCAGCTCGCTATTGTGGGTCATTTGAAATCCTACAGAAGATTGGTTCATTTTCTTATATGATTGCATTGCCTGCATCTATGTCTTTTCATAATGTATTCCATGTATCATTGCTAAATAAATATATACCTGATGCTAATCATGTTATTGATTGGAATGTGATTCAGGTGGAGCAAGAAGGCAATTTTCAAGTGCATCCAGTATGAATTCTAGACCGGAAAATAAAATATATTCGAAACCTCGTACGGTCCTGAGGATGCTACTTGGGAGCATGAGGATGCAATAAGGGAAGAATACCCGCATCTTTTTGAGGATTTTTAAAATTTTGTTGTACATGGGTATATGATGCACTGAGGACAATGCATAAATAAGGGGAGGGGATTGTAATATCCCTAAGTCCAAACCCAATTGTAAATGTAAATGCAACTGTACTTAAGCTGGTTAGCTGTATGAAATCATTTTGTATGCATATTTCATGGTATAGTGCTCGCATGTACTACACAGTAAAATGAGGAAGTGTGTAGATTCCTGGATACCATGCGCAACAAATTGAGTGCGCACGATTGAGAGGCCAATGAGCCTTTGTGTATATGTTATGTTTTATAGGTTGGTGAGCTAGTTATTATAAGTTGAGATGCTTATGTTTTGGAATTAGGCCAGAGTGCCTAGATGTTAAAGGCTAGTGCACCTATTTTTGTATATGTCTCATGATTAATATAAAATACATCGTTGCACATAGACCGATCATGAAAAACGAGATGGGGGACTAAAGTCCACTAGTTAGGGAAAGGGAGGGGCTAATTTAAGGAAAGGGGCTAAGCTAGAGAGATTAAGCCAAAAATGAATATTTAATTAATATTTATTAAAGTATAAAGTATGGATAATTATTTTATCCTGAGTTCTAAAGTTGAGGGACAAGTAGGCCAAAGTAGCTTCCAAAATGAAAAGTGTCAAGTTTAGGACATGCATACATATTGTTGGGACTTATTTCATTTCCACACACTCTCCCATCATTCAACCATTATTCCATGACCATTCACACCATTGAGATATACTTATACCTTCATGTCACTGTACCTGAACCTTTATCAGGAGCCATATCTGTTTGTGTAGCTGTTAGCTTGGGAGATGGACTAAATAAGTGGGTTGTGAGGCCCATGGGATACTGAAGAGGTGGGTTGTTAGGATAGTGAGAAATTTCTCTCTAGGTGAGAGAATTGTTGGGGATTGATTTCCTGAAGGTGCTAAACTACAGCTGTAGGGCTCTGAGACTTCCTATCCAGCCTGTTGTTGAAGCCCTGAAAGGGAAGAGGGGCAGTCGAGGGACTGTTGATAAGAGAATGGGCACACTTACTAGGGTGGGATAGGCGTGTGGGGAATGAGAGACTATAGGATGTTAGTTGAGTGAGCACCTGAGACAAAGTCTTTCATGTTGTCTATGAGCCTTTAGCCGGGTTAGGAATCCCTTTACCTGAGTGGATTTTAGTCCCTACTCATGGGTGACTCACTATTGAGAGTGATGAACAGTGTGGTCTAAGGCTGGGAGGTTCGTGGATGTTCTGCATGAAATTGGTGATATTCTTACAAAGATAAGTGTCAATTGTGTGATAAATTTACATGTTGCATTGTTATTTACGTGCTTATTTTTATGCGTTTCTCCTATGCATGGTTATAATTGTTTGTATGTTTAAGGGTATTTCCCGTATATGATGCATGTCTTTGTTTAATTTTATTTCAATATGAATTCATGCATTTACATAAAGTATTTTTCTATTACGTTATATATATATGTTTATGCAAGAGATCTATGTGTATATAATTTAATTGTATGCATTTCAAAATTTTTATGTGGAATAGCTTAGTATGATGTTGGGTTTGTTACAATATGTTTTGAAGAGAGAACGTAAGTGTTCTCTGGCATAGCGTGGCCCGACATGGATGTACATGGAAGTTACATTTTGACTACCAAAAAAATCATGTCGTGTCTCCTTTCCCTCAATGGAAATCCAACAATAAAATTCATAGAAATGACCTCCCATTTCGATTTCAGAATTGTGTGTGGTTGTAGTAATGATGTTGGATGGCTATGTTTGTCCTTCATCTACTGACATTCTAGACATATTTCCATGTATTTCACTATGTATTCCTTCATTCCTTTCCATAAGAATAAGGGTTTAATGTATGCCCTCATCTTTGTGACTCCAGGATGAGCCATATACACTCTTCTATGAGCCTCGTTTAGGATAAAAATCTGTAACAACCTGTTTCCCCCAGTTTGTAAAAATAACTGGACTGACCAGAACTGTGGCAACCTCATGAATGTGAATATGTCATGTGAATGGACCTTATGGAAAAGGTCAAGGAATGTGAATAACATTATGAATTTATATTGCAGAACTGTTGAGAGGGGATGTGCAGAAAAAGAGCCCACGATGGCGGTGGAGGTGTTATCACCCTATAAATTATAAGATCAATTGGTGACTGGGATATTATCTGTCTATAGTATTTTTGTTGACAAATGATTTTTCATTATACAAATAAAAAGAAAAGAAAAAAAGAGAAAAGAAAGAAAAAAGAAAAGAAAAAAGAAAAAAGAAAGAAAAAAGAAAAGAAAAAGAGGGCATAAAAGAATTGCAATAAAAGCCCCATGCAATAATAGTAACTTGGTCCATACCTTTCAAGCATGGCCAAGTTCTTTCTAAATGTTAAGGTCCTAACCCGCACATGGGTAGATTAATGTATTCGGATGTAATAAAGGTCAATATTAATAAGACCTTTCAATAAAAGAGAATTAGGCGGATGTAAGAAGACC
>JZKD02S0629757.1:467719-494164 GCA_000966675.3 Picea glauca | reverse complement strand
CCCCCGAAGTTCTGTCTCCTATGACTAAACCATAAATCACTCCCTCAGTGCTATCCATCCCCTCCTCATCCTCGTCTTCAGTCGCTACCTCGCCGACCATCCAGGTTGTCGTCTCACCTCCTCCACCCATCATGGCAGCTCAATATGCTCCTTTGGTGTTGGTTGTGCCTCTACATGCCATGCCCCAAGACTATCAAACAAGACTTCCACAGTTCGATGCAACAGGACCTTTGAGCGCACAACAACACGTTGACAAAATGAATGATTATTTTGACCTACAAGAAGTTGATCAAGCTAATGTTCAAATGAGATTGTTTGCCCAAAGTTTGACAGGTGATGTCAAGAAATGGTACAAAGCTTCACCTGCCGCCTCAGTCCTTGACCTTGTCGCGTTCCAAAGGAGTTTTCTTGACAGATGGGAGGTAAAGAAAAACCCTCTCCAAATATTGTCAGAATACGAGAATATAAGAAGAAATCAAGGTGAGACAGTACAAGATTACTGCACCCGTTTCAATAACTTGTACAATGCAATTCCAGCCAAAATAAAACCTCCACAGGGCCTGGCATTGATAAAATTCTCTGATGGTTTTGATGTTGACATGTCATACCAACTAAGAGAAAGAAATTCTACCACCCTGGCAGACATGCAGAAAAGTGCTATAAGCGTGGAGGCCAATTTGTTGGCAAAAAGGGCGCATCAGAGGTCAGAAAGGAGAGTCACGATTAAAGAAGAAGCTTCCACGTCGACCTCAGATTCCAAATTGGATTCTTTGGCCAGAGCAGTGGAAAGAATGATGGAAAGACTTACCGTGTCAGACAGAAATCCTCCGAGAGAAAATTCGCCAGCTCCTCGGGTTCGAAACCCTAAGTTTAGGAGAAACCCTCCTCAAATCAGACAGAGAGATCCTAGGGATCAAAGAGAGCAGAGGGGTCCAGATCAACAGATCAGACCACCCCTACAAGAAAACTACGCTAAGGAAGGGGAGGAAGTGATTGAGGAATTGGAAGATACTCACATAAATCTCATGGGCATTCACGACAACGAAGCTATTTTCCTTACCCAAGAAGAGCAAGAACTTTTTCTTCTCAATCAAACAAAAGTAAGTGAATAAGTTGAAGATGCAGAACAACAGGCATTCGAAAATTCCATTTTGGAGGTACACCGACAGTATAATCTGCGGAGTAAAAAGACAGAAGGGAGTTCCCCAAAAAAGGCGATTGAAACAAAGAAAATAGTCGAAACCAAGAAGGCCTCTGAGCCAGTTGCTGAGGATATTCTTGAGAAGAGCATTGCCAAAGCCCCCACGAAGAAAAACCTTAGTATTCTGAAAAGGCTGTCACAGCCCGAGGTTTCACCTGTTAATCTACCAAGTACTTCTGGACAAAAGAATATGGTGGACAAAACATAATTAATAAGCCAAGGCAGAGCTCCTACACCTTTCAGCCTGGAGGGGGAATTGGCCAAAGTAAAAATTCCCATCCCGCTTATCGATTTGATGCACAAAGACGTTTATCGTTCATAGGTGATTAAAGCACTGACCATTGAACCTAATATAGGCACCAAGGGCTTAACCATTGGATCAAAAAATCATTCAGACACTGTGAACCTTACTGATGATCAACTCGAACTTCTTTTCGGACCTGAAGTAAATGGTCGAGATGATACTGGTGAGGTCGCTCCTTTCTACATCAGTATTAACATACATGAACTGATCTTGCATAACGCTATGCTTGATTCGGGTGCTTCCCACAATCTGATTCCCAAAGCAATAATGGAGAAACTGGGACTGGAGGTCACCATACCTTACAAGTATTTACACTCATTCAACTCCAACAAGGTTAGATGTATTGGTTTGATCAAGGACCTATGAATCACCTTGGTCCAGATTCCTACGAAGAGCATGGTAATGGATGTGGTGGTTGCAGAAATCCCGCTGAAGTATGGAATGTTTCTATCCCGATCTTGGGGGACTAAGTTGAAAGGAACCCTGTAGCTAGATATGTCTTATGCCACTATCCCAGTTTTCGGGCAACAAAGAAGGCTATACCGAGAAACATTGATAAAGTACATGGTCAGTAGCCAAGAAAAACCTCACAACTATCCCCTCTACTATGTGCATTCTGACTTGGATTCTTTTATCCTGTACAACGATGGTGACACGGGAGAACAAGATACTCAATTGGTGGAAGATACATCTAGTCAAGAGGAAGGCCAAGAAATCATTGAGGTATCAAGGATGAAGAACGTGATAACTGAAGAGTTACCTGCAGATTTTTGGAGCATGGATTTTGATGGAGAAGTAAGCAAAGAAGGAGCTGGAGCAGGAGTCTGGCTGCATAATCACAGAAACAGGTATTCAGAAAATCATTCTTACAAATTAAATTTCCAATGCACTAACAACGTTGCCGAGTACAAATCTTTGATGCTCGGTCTGAAGCTTTTGAAAAGAGTTGGTACTAAACAGATTATGGTATGAGGTGATTCTGAGTTGATAATCAATAAAATCAAAGGTGAGTACGCTGCGAAACACCCACGTCTTAGAGCGTATAGGAATGTTGTTCTTGATGCCCTGAGATGTTTCACTGAAGTGAACGTGCAGGTAATGCCGAGGGGAGAAAACATTATGGAAGATGGATTGGCTACGTCAGCAGCCACCTGTAACATTCCTTTCCACTCGACCCGCCCATACACTGTTGAGGTGAAATGCAGACCAAATGTTCCCAACAATATCAGGTACTGGCAAGTGTTTGGTAATGATGATCAAATCGAAGACTTTCTGCAGTGTAAAAACAATTTTGAATGTACAAATATAGATTTAGAGAATGAAGATGAAAATGTAAATAGTTCTGAATTTGAATTTGATAGTGTAAATAGCGTAGATTCAGGAGAATTAGGCGATGACGAAATGGAGGCTGATGTTTTACAGTTGAAAAGCAATGTTCTGCCTAGAGGTCTAGTTCCTTTAGAAGACTTGTTTGATTTTAACGATGTAGCCAAAAAACCGAAAATCAAAGCCCATGGACAAGAGGTAGAAGATTGTAATATAGGGACTGAAGAGAAACCCAAGATAGTCAAACTGTCTAAATCATTACCCCCAGAGCAAAAACTCAAATACATTGAGTTGTTTAAATAATATTTGGATGTCTTTGCCTGGGGCTACGAAGATTTGAAAGCTTATGATACTAGCATCATAGAACATAAGATTCCAATAAAAGAAGACGAAAAACCGTTTAGACAGAAACTTAGGAGGATAAATCCCAAATTGCTCCCTCTGATAGAAAAGGAAATCAAAAAAATGTACGATGCCAAAATCATAGTTTCGTTGCGTTTTTCCAAATGGGTCTCTAATTTGGTCCCTACACGTAAGAAATCCGGGGAAATCAGACTCTGCATAGATTTCTGAAATCTGAATAAAGTCTCCCTAAATGATAATTACCCCTTGCCAAAAATGGACCATATCCTGCAAAGCGTGGTCGGGTCCAGTCAAATTTCTCTGTTGGAGGGTTTCTCGGGTTACAATCAGGTCCTAGTTCACCTGGATGACCAAGACAAAACCGCTTTACCACCCCATGGGGCACTTTCATGTATGTGAAAATTCCTTTTGGACTGATGAACGCAGGAGCCACTTTCCAGAGGGTGATGGATATCGCCTTCGTGGAAGAATCAGGTAAGTTTATTGTTGTCTATTTAGATGATGTAACTGTGTTTTCCCGATCTGATGACGAACACTTGCACCACCTCATACGAGTATTCGAGAAATGTAGAAGGTTTGGTATTTCTTTAAATCCTATGAAAATACTTTTCGAGTTAGAGGAAGGAAAACTGCTAGGACACATCATCTCCAAAGATGGAATCAAAATAGACCCCAGCAGAATTGAGGCCATACAAAAATTAGAACACCCAAGAAACCTCAAGGAACTACAATATTTTATCGGGAGAATAAACTTTCTACGAAGATTCATTCCCAATCTGAAAGAACTCCTCAGAAACATCACAAATATGCTAAAAAAGGACATAAAAATAAAATGGGACTCCGAGTCCAGACAGTCTTTCGAACAAGTCAAACGAGCACTCACAGAAGCCCATGTTTTGATCAGTCCTGATTTTACCAAGGATTTCTATCTTTTTTCATTCGCTTCCGAACATACTATAGCAGCGGTTTTACTGCAAAATAATAGCGAAGGGTACGAACAACCCATAGATTTCTTCAGTAAAGCATTGAGAGACGCTGCTCTGAACTACAAGATAATGGAGAAACAAGATTTTTCCTTAGTGAAAGCTATAAAATATTTTAGGGTCTACATTCTCCATTGCCACACCATAGATTATGTTCTGAATGCGGTAGTAAAGGACATTTTGACGCAGGACAATCCTGATGGAAGAAGGGGAAAATGGATTTCTATCATCCTAGAATACGACATAGAGATTAAGCCTATGAAACTAATCAAAGGTCAAGGCCTTGCTAAATTAATGGTTGAATCGAACTTCCATGCTCTTGACAATAATTTTTTAGATGTGGCAGATGAACAGGGAGAGATGGCTACTCCAAGCATGAGAGAGGTATTTCTCAACTCTCCATGGTACACAGACCTTATATTCTTTTTGCAAAATCTACAAGCTCCCCCTGGTTTGACTAAGACTAAAGCTAGATTTTTAAAGTTGAAAGCCTTAAAATTCTGTATTCTAGAAGGGAACTTGTATTGGAAAGATCCTGGAGGCATTATGTTAAATTTTTTATTGAAAGATGAAGCTGATAAAGTGTTACAAGAGTTTCATGCAGGAGAATGTGGTGGCCATCTTAACTGGAAGGTCACAGCCAACAAAATACTCAGAGATGGATTCTATTGGCCCACCCTGTTTGTCGATGTGCATCAAAAGGTAACTGCATGTCATCAATGTCAACTGTTTGAAGGAAAAAGGAAAATCCTCCCTCTACCTCTGAAACTGATCTCAGTTGAGGCCCCTTTCCAGCAATGGGGACTCGATTTCATTGGAGAAATACACCCTTCGTCTTCAGGCCAACACAGGTGGATTCTCACTGCCACCGATTATTTTACCAAATGGATTGAAGCAGTACCAAGCAGGCAAGCCACTGAATCTGTTATTATCAAATTTCTTGAAAATAATATTTTGTCTCTCTTTGGATGTCCTAGAAAGATTATAAATGATAATGTAGCTTCCTTTCGGTCGAAGAAGCTCATATATTTCTGCAACTAGTATCACATTGGTTTGGGGCATTCCATAGCCTACTACCCTCAGTGGAATGGGATGGCAAAATCTTCAAACAAAACCTTGGTAAATATCATCAAGAAAACATTGCAGGAAAACAAGAAATCATGGCACAACAAGTTGGTGTTTGCGTTATGGTATGACAGACTGACCACCAAAAGGTCAATTGGTATGTCACCATACCAGCTGGTCTATGGCACAGAGGTAGTTTTCCACACTTATTTAGGACTCCCTGTCATGAAGTTGCTGCAAGATGTACAAGCTGAGCCAAATGACTCACAGAGAAGGATCAATCAGATGATCCATTTGCAGCAGTCTAGGGAGGAGGTTTTCAACAAGACTCAGGTAATCCAAGAAAAAATCAAGAAGATCTTTGACAAACGAACCAAGGAAGATGATTTTGAGCTAGGAGATTTGGTACTGAGATGGGATGCCAGAAATGAACACAAGGGAAAGCATGGAAAGTTTGACAGTCTATGGATAGGACCATACATGATCCAAGCTTTCCGAGGAAACAATGCTTTCTTGCTAAACAACGTTGATGGGACAGATCTGCCAGGAGCACCTCTGAATGGCAGAATGTTGAAACATTATGTGCCACCTCAATAGAAGAATCAAGTTTTCACTCTCCACTGTACATATCATTTTTGTTTTTATTTTTCGCCTGCATTTTTTGAGCGAAGAAACATTAGTCAGTTGGTTGAAGCCCGAAGAGAAGGCCCAAAGCTGCTGAACACTGTTCTTCAATTTTTTGTAAATAAAACCCAACGAAGGCTACTAGGCATAAGTTTTTAGAATGACAGGAACCAGGATTCTTGGCACTTCACAGGGAAAGTACCATCCCCAGGTGGAGCCACTGTTATCACCCTATAAATTATAGGATCAACTGGTGACTAGGATATTATCTGTCTCTAGTCTTTTTGTTGACAAATGATTTTTCATTCTGCAAATAAAAAGAAAAGAAAAAAAGAGAAAAGAAAGAAAAAAGAAAAGAAAAAAGAGAAAAGAAAGAAAAATGAAAAGAAAAAGAGGGCATAAAAGAATTGGAATAAAAGCCCCATGCAATAATAGTAACTTGGTCCATACCTTTCAAGCATGGCCAAGTTCTTTCTAAATTTGAATGTTGATAGGGTAGTGAATGAATTTGGCTAAACAGTTTAATCTTAGTCAAAGTGTCTAAGTTAGATTAGTGAATAAATCTAGCCAGACTGTCTAATCTTGGTCAGATAGCCCTAGGGTAGAGTAAATTTTTAACCCAACAGTTTAATCTGGGTTAATGGTCATAGGAATATAGGTTAGTATGTAGGCTAGTTGCTTTATTGTTTCATTCCAATAAAACCCACTTGATGTCAATGTTGCACCATGTCTCATATTCTTAGAAGATCAATTGGTCGAAGCCCCATGGTGGTCTCTACTTGAAAAAATTGGGAAAAAACCCATAAAATGCATTTATCCTAAGTTTTCCCAGCGCATGTATTCTCCGCTCCCCATTTATGCTCCCTACACATATCGACGATCTTGATCAGGACGCTCAGATCTACGGTGTACAGAGCATTCCAGACCCCCCCGACCGTTCTTCTTTTAACCAGGGGGGGGTCCAGAATTGATGATAAGACTTGTGCTCATTTGGACGTCTTAAGATCGAGCGCTCAAATCAACGGATAATATTTGATTCCGGACCACCCCGTCCTTTTTGCCTTTAATGGAGGGGGGGGTATGAAATGAGTAATAAAAGGCGTGCTAATATCTGCGGCCAGGAAACAGGTGTGTAGATCAACGACCCTAAATGAATTTCAGAACCCCCTGGATGATCTGCTTTTAACTGAGGGGGGGGGTCCGAAATGGTAATCTCCCTCTGGAAGGTCCCTTGTATTATGTGGCATAAATCTATTGGTCCCAAAGTCCCATCACCATCTGCTATCTAACAGACCCTCATCACTTATGGACGTCACCTTCCACTTGTTCCCGAGTTAGTCACATCCCATAACTGTTGTCATCCCCATCCCCCCTTTCACTCATGCCAAGCCCCTTATTACGAATTTTACCTCCAATCCCTAGCCACCACGTCAGCCGTCTGTATCTTTTAGCCACCTTCACTGGCCATCTCACCCCCAAATGGCCCGTTGTCCATTTATTACTGGATAACCTATCCGTTATCCAGCTGACTTGTCTCCCGCGCCCAATCGACCCCAGTTTAAATAAAACTACCATTATTTCCCTTACTTTGCTATTCACCCATTGCACCAGGGAAATTCATCACTTATTCCTCTGTTTACATTTCGTCGCCCTCATCCACAGTTAGTCACCCCCACTAACGTCATGTTTATTGCAGGTATTGTAGCAGAGATGGTGCCAAAATCCAAACAAACAGAAGGAGAGGAGAATCCGTTTCTCCCGCCTCTTGTCGACCTGGATAAAATCCCACTGGTCGACAAAGACCGATTGATTGTAGATACCAAAATAGACTTTGATTTCTCAGACCTCCAATCATGGCTCAGGGAAGTTTTCCTGGACCAAAGTGATGAAATTAGACTCTGCGAGTCCAATTTACCTCTTTACTTTTTTCCCCAAATCCACCATTTTCCCGAGTTCGCGCTTAAGTTTCAAGCCCACTATATTCCCGAACAAAGGGCCATCATCTCCTCGTCCAGAGAAATCCTTTTCCTCATCACACCTGAGTCCATAGAGCAGATAATGCAAATTCCCCGTGCCGACTCTGTGTCTCCTTTCAACCTGGAAATCCTTATTGAGTTGTATCAGAAGATGACTTTTCCCCAAAGAGCTCATATATTCGAGCTTTTCCTTCCCACCTCCGCTCAATTCCCTTCCACAAATCCCCCTTACCCATCGTCCATGTTCTCCACTAAGGGAAACCAGGTCATTTATTCCCTTTGTGCTTTTCTAGGGTACTATTCCGACCAATGGGTAGACGATCCCATTCTGGGTTTTCTATTCATTTTCTCCACCGATGAAAATCCCACCACCCAGTTTGATTTCAGCACCTTCTTGGATGACAATATTCATGAACAATTTGTGAATTTCGGCATGGAAGGCATGTTCAGATATTCATCAATATTAGCCTACTTGTTCGTCTTTTTCCAGGCGGATAAGTTTTCATTTTCCATGCAAAAGATGGATGCAAATGGTAAACCTCAGGCAGTCACAGTATGGACATATTTGTTGAAGCATAACTCCACAGAGTATAGCTTCAAGGCGTTCATCGATCTGTTCTACCACCCTGTGGTAAGCATGCTAGGTGGCAGGCCCGAACCTCGAATAAACGATGAAGTTCAGAGGATCCTGCACCTCTCAGACAACACAAAGACCGGGGATTGGTACCTGTATCAAAACCATACCGAGATCAGAGTATACGGGTGTGAGTTGGCACCCTATAAGTTTCCCAAGTATGTGCCAATCAGAATCTTTGCTTTAGAGTATATAAGACAGATCATGAATTCAGATGATATCCATTTTGTATCTTTGAAGAAAAAGCAGTAGCTTAGAATCAAGGGGCAGATTGGATCCTTCATCTGCAACAGTCATGACGTCGGGGAAGAAGCAGACCGGATGCTGAGAGAGATGAAGTTTTTCTTAAGCTTCCCATGGCATTATGATCCATGTGGGATCATTTCAGAGATGAGGGTGAAGAATAAAAATATCCCTTATGTTGATGTGTCCAAGCCTGAAATTGAAAAATTTGTGAATCAGACAGCCTGGGAGCCCAACACATTGATTGAAGTGGAACAGTAGGCTCCCTCAACCACTTTTCCACCAACGACCACGCCACAGGTCCCAAAAGAGAAGAGGCCGAGGTAGGATTTATCTCCTCCTGTCACTGAAGTATCTTTCGAGGAGTTCTAGCATCACACTAAGAGGCCTAAGACTTCGTCAGTCTCTGGCCCAACAGGGGAAAAGAAGCCCCACCTACCACAGTGATCAAGTCGGTTATTCCACCCTTCATTTTGAGCCTCTATAAGAACATCACCCCTGCATTGCTGAAGAAATCCACAGAATCCCCATTGGACACTTAGCCAGGCAAGACTGGGCCCAAGTTGAGCATTTTCGAGAAGTACGAGTTGATTAAGAAAAAGAACCAGACCCTTACCAACAGTACTTGCACTCAGTTTTGGAAGAAGACGTCGACTACACAGCATCAGCTTTTGTCTGCATTTGACACAGAAAAGGGCAGAATGCACATGGCCTTTCTCCAGGCACAGGTACCAGATCCCAAGGTAATCACCGACTACAAGAGGGCCACCTTCGAATTCCAGATGAAGGACGTGCACCCAGCCGATCAGATGGATCTACACAAGCAGACCGGAGAAATGGTTTTCTATACGTTGGCTCATGCTTCCGCTTTTGCAGCCAAATTGCAGGTGTACCTAAACAATGTTCAAACACAACTCAAAATGGAGAAGATTTCATCCTTCGCAAAGGACAATAGGATCAAAAATTTGGAGGAGTTGGTCCTTAAGATCGGTTATGATCCTTCGAATGTCAAAGCAGTAGAGGAAATGATAAAGAAGAAAAATGCTGACATTTCATTCTTGAGGAAACAACTGAAGCTCCCTCCCACAAAGGACTCACAGGCAAAGGAGATAGCAGAGAAAGAAGGCGAGAAGGATGAGATGCTAAAGATGCTCATGGAGCAGAACGCACAACCTAGAGAAATGGAAGCTGAGATGGAGAAACTGTTAAAGGAGAAAGAGCAGCTAAAGTCCATGGAAGTCATTCCATTGAGTGTTATCCCAATTGCAAGAGTGAGTACAACATCAGTAACAGCAGTCCCATCCATGACTCCATCGATATCTAAGGAGAAGAGAGCCGATCTAGCTGAGTCCATGGAAAGGATGAACCTGTAAGAGACAGAGATCAAGAGATCAACAGGCTAAAAAAGGAGATTGAGAACCTGCAGGAACTCAAATCTTCCTTCCAGAGCAGCCTATCCAAAGAAAAGTAGGTAAAAGAGCATCTTAAGCAGGAGTTACAACAGCTCCGGAAGCAGACAGTGGCAGGAAAGATATTGGCCGAATTTAAAGAGAGTGTATGGACAGATATCACTAAGTCAATGAATGAGATATGGCCAATGATCCAGATCATGTTTGAGCAAAATGAATTGGTCCAAATGAGCAAACAGGCCATCGAGAAGATCAGAGTAGAATTGGGGGAGATGCCAACACAGGCGAATAATATCATCAAGTCCCTCAATTCTAAGACAAGAGAAGAGCTAGAAGAGATGAAGATCGAGGACAGAACAAAGACCATCCTTGAGGTCAAAAGGGTTTTTACCAAGAGAGCATTAATGCTTCAATTGGAAGAAAAGGTTCACACCATGGACCTGGCGATACAGAGATTCTTTAGCAAGATTGAGGCTCTCCAGAAGAAGGGTCTACCTGGGCTGAAGGTTATTAATGATAAACTGATGACACTCCCAGATTACAAAAAGATATTGGCTGAGGTATCCAAGGACAGTTCAAAGTTTGCAGGCATACAAGGGAGCATCATCGGCAAACAATTCCTGGATTCCCTTTAGTGGGATATCAATATCCAACACGAGGTTCGATACATATTCCTCACCAACCCTACATTCGGCAAATATACGGAAATAGACGAAGTGTATCGAAGACTGCTCAAAGTCAATGTGCCTAGTCATCTCAGATGGGAGGAACTCTGCGATCTGATCGATTAGCAGATGAGTTGTCTGGGTCCAGTCAGATGTCCAGTCAGATGAGGCCGTGAAAAGGCTTCATCAACGGTCTACCCAGAAATTAGCGTGTCGTTACACGAAGTCATCAAGCAGTTCCTAGATTTAGGAAACTTGTTAAGTTAGTTAGGCTAAAAATAGATTTAGCACGTCCTGGTCATTAATGACAGGACCTTTGTAATTTGAGTTATAAATACTTCACCTTTCGAAGTATTGAGGGTTGTTGATATTCACACCCTGACGCTATCAGACTGTAACATTTTTGAAGAGATCTTCCACTAATAAAAAAAAGGCACTTTTACAGGATTCTTGCGTGTATTCACTGGTGATGTTTTTTGTCTAAGTTGAATGTTATTCCTGCTTTGTAATCATCTTGTTTTCTAATTCTAATCTTTAAGAGTAACGAATGTTGTAGGATTTATCTTGTATACCCTGTTTCTGACTCAAAGGATTTTAGTGTTTATCTTCTGGTGTTTTCAATTAAGAAATTCTTAACTACTTCTTAGTTGAAATTATATTTCTCATCTTTCTTCTGTCCATCATTTAAGCTACTAAAAGATCCAGTGAGTATATTATCTCACCCTGTAGAAGTCTTCCTTCACGTTTCTGGATTATATTTCATATTTTATTAAAACACAGACCCCATAGCCCAATGGATGTGTAGACTGTTTGAACCAATTCAAAAAACACTTTGACAACAAAACCGATATATTTCTTTACCTAGACTAATATCTAAAATTGGAAACATAGCTAAATCATATAGAGAGATCCCTCTCTGAAGTTGGAATGGCTAGATCCCAGCTTAAAAAGTGGTTGGATACAGTTACCTTTGTAGATTTCTTCTGTTTTCAACCTCTAGGAAATTTACCAAGTGCTAACAGAAGGCACCTGGAAAGGTGGCGTTAACTTCCACTGAGAATTAATGTCGTATTTGGAGTTCACTGGCTCGGAGAACTAAAAGCGGCTCGCTGGCCCCGAATTAAATGTCTCGCAAGCTGGCAGGTTGATGGCTCCTCAGGAATTAATGAGGGATGGGGAGGTGAACCTCCCATCTATAGAGCCATCATGACTGACCAGTGCGAGGGAAATCACGCCACACGCAACCTCGCAAGAGGATAAGGCGTGGGGTAGAAGCGATTGGGGGAAGATGTGAGGGGAGGAGGAGAACTCTTGCAATACACAGAGTGAATGATAGCAGAGAGGAAGTAGAGTAACTTTCGCTCATGGTCACTAGCAAACAGCGACACAGTCTCACAACATCGAGGTCTCAGCTCGGGGGTGGCTAGTGGTAAATCCGTTGGGAGTCACTGAGCCTATGGTTGGGTGGAAACGAGCACCCCTCTCAGCAGTTGATTAACCCCTAGTGTTATTTTTGATAAGTGTTTTGCCTCTGGCATCTTGAAATATATATATGTTTATTCTGATAATTATGCCCATAAGCTGTGAAACTATGAATGATTTCATTGTAAGAATGTATGTATGGTGTTTTGATCAATACTGGTAAATGCATGTTTATAATGGAAAGACTACGCATGGCTTATGTATTCATAAATCGCTATTTATATGCTTACCGACCTAATTTAGACCGCATGTCTGATTTGTGGGAGAAAGGTACCCTTATATGCCTCAGAAAGTACCCTGGGTAAAAACCTCCCCATAGAGATACCCTCCTTGAAAATTCCATCAAGAACTGGAAAAGAGAATGTGAAGGCGCAAGGCCTTAGTAACCCTGCACGAGGAGGAACGATCCTCTTGAAAACTCGAGATTGCAGCATAAGGATGAAGTATCGAATCGACGGACGAGATCCCATCGGGAGATTTGTGGTCACTCACGACCATTAGATCGAAGGAAGAAGATGGAGTGTTAAGTTCCCTATCCCTGATAGGTGTTGATCGATGAACGAGATTTCGTTGGGAAATCTACGGTCACACCTGACCGTTAGATTGGTAGGAGAAAGTAGGGTGTTAAACGCCTTACCATTTTGTTTCCCTGTGTCTTCGTGGGTAGCAAAGAGATCGAGACTGTAGATCTCCAAGGTCCATGGGAGTATCTGGGCTGTTAATGTTTCCACATCCAGGGAGTCATGGAAAAATGCATGGGTAGGAACCAATCTGAGCTATCAGATCTCAACTGGAAAACTCGACAGCCGTTGGATCAGTCAGGAGTTACCCAGGGGTTAAAAACCCCAGTGTATAGGGGTGAAAACCCCATGATAGATTTGAACCGTCCGATTGACGAAGGCCACATGCCGTAAGATTACCCATTTCAGGAAATCGAGAATCACGGAATCGGGAATCCTGATGACGAGAGTTTAGGATTTTCCATGGTGAAAACCCCGGAATAGATCTAAACTGTCTGATTGATGGAGGCTATGTGCCATAAGATTACCCATTTCAGAAAATCGGGAATCATGGAATCGGGAATCCTAATGACAAGAGTTTAAGATTTTCCATGGTGAAAACTCGAAATAGATCTGAACCATCTGATTGATGGAGGCCACGTGTCGTAAGATTACCCATTTCGGGAAATCGAGAATCGCAGAATCGGGAATCCTGATGACGAGAGTTCGGGATTTTCCATGGTGAAAACCCCGAAATAGATCTGAACCATCCGAATGACGGAGGCCACGTGCCGTAAGATTACCCATTTCGGGAAATCAGGAATCGTGGGATCGGGAGTCCTAGTGTCGAGAGACTGAAACTTTCTATTATGGAAATCTCGGGACAGATCTGGACCATCTGATTTATGGAGGTTACGTGTCGAGAGATTAACCGCATCAGGAACCCAGGGATCGAGAACTCCGGAGTCCCATGATCGAGAGTTCAGAATCTTGTGATGATAAACCCCGATGAACAGACGAGATTCTTTTGGAGGATCTAAGGGTCTATAATGAGAGTTAGATGTGAAGAAGAGATGTCGGCTTTAAGTCGGGGCGTGAATGTGCATTAAGGAAAGTAACAAGCAGATCTGGATGGCCAGAGTCCACCCGCCCAGATATACGGTTGAGGTTTCATTCCAGAGCCCCCTTACTGTTCTGCCTTTAGCGGTGGGAGGGGGGGGGGGTCCGGAATCGGAGGTGCAACTCCCAAATGGTGGGGATTAATTCCCTTTCATCAACGCTGTTTAGGGGAATTCCGGACCCCCCTTTCCTTTCGCCCGCTAATAGGGGGGGGGGTCCAGAATAGTGTGGCATGTGAAGGGGGGTCCCCCCTGTCCTGTCGACTACCATGTCACACTTCCCCCTCTGCCACCCGTATTCCACTTAACCATGCGACAGGGCCTGTCCTCATTGGTTGTTCTCTAGCCCTGTTGGGATTCGTCCCTATTGGTCGAACGCTAGCCCTGTTGGGGTTCGACGGTTGCAGAGTCGAACGATTCAACACCCCTGTAGCGCCGAGGCGCAAAATACAAAGAGGCACCATGATTATTTGAGCTATGACCATGACCCGCGACCACATGGGAATGGGGAGAGGGAAAGAGATAGCTTGCGCTAGGCCTCCGTAGGTAATTCGGGAGCTCTGATTCAACATAAATCAATGAAAATTTTGATTGAGGTAGTGGGTATGTGACAAAGTGGTATCAGAGCATGGTTACAACACTTGGCCTTCTTGGGCTCAGGCATGAGCCATGTAAGAAGACATTGTCATCTGCATTTTCTCCTTAAGAATAAGGATTGCAGGATGAAGCTGTAATCTGGGACATGAACTTCATTGTCCTGTTTTAGTGTTACGATGGCTACCTACTAAAGTAGGTAGAGTCTCTTGGAATTGAGATGGATGGATAGATAAGGATTAAGACCCAAATGAAAAAAAAAAAAAACCCTGTTATATGGGTATACATGTGAAAATATGAATTTATGCACAAGTTATAAAAATGTATCTAACTCTTGACTAACAACCAGCGTTTGTCTTTTCTACCAAGCGGACGATCAACCGCGGGAATTTACAGACGCAGAAAATGGTGACTTACCAAGAGATGGGAGAAGGCTCCCACAATAGAGATGAAGAATCTGACAAAGGAAGAGCAATAGGAACACCTCCAGATCTAGCCGATACCGTGAGGAGTCTCATGGTTGAATTGCAAAGATGCAAGGCCGACAATGAAGGGATGATGAAAGAACAAGAAAAGCAAACAAAAATTAATGCAATTTTACTGCAGAGCTTATACGGCCTACAACGAAAAATTTAACATGAACCCAAGATGCAGAAACATGGTCGTATCAGTGGCCATACTGAGAGGACCACCTCAAGAAAGGTCCACCCCAGAGTTAAAGGATCAGTGCCAGATGATTCCACTGAGAAGGAAGCTGGTGATTTAGAAGGCTCTTCCAGCAGTAGGACCAGTTCCTATTCTCGAAGAAAACAGAAGAAGAAAAATACTTCCAAGGGTCATAAATTTGAGGAATTCAGAAAGGCCAAACCTCCCTCCTTCGACGGTAAGATAAAGAAGGGAGAGGAAGATGAGGCCTGGCTACTTGGACTGAAGAAATATTTCAGAGTCCATGATTTTTCAGAGAACTTGAAGGCTCGAGTGGCCACTTTCAATCTGAATGGAAAGGCTTCCATCTAGTGGGAAGACCTTAAGAATATAAAAGGGGTCCGCGAGGAGGACCTGACTTGGAAATAGTTTGAAAAATACTTCCAGAAGAAGTATTTGTCGGAAAGATATTTCGACAAGAAGGATAAAGAGTTTTATGAACTCAAACTGGGGCAACTCACTATAGAGTAATATGTCAACAAATTCCTCGACTTATTGAGATATGTACCCTACATCAAAGCAGAGAAGGCGAAGGCGCAACGCTTCATCAGTGGGCTACCCAAGGAATACCGGAACTGAATTGAATTTGACGAGCCAAAGACCTTAGAAGACACTATTCGAAAAGAAACATATTGTCATGAACAATATGGACATCGAGCAGAGTCTCGTGGAGACTGGAAACAAAAGAGTGGTTCGAGATTTCAGAAAAGGGGATCAAATCCTCAATATCTAAGAACTACAAGAAGAACCCCGAATGAACTTTCTAGCCCGGAGTGTACTCCAGCAGAACTTTCCCTCAGTGGACAGAAGTAAAACTTTGGGACCTATACCAGTGAAGACTAATAACCCAAAGAAAGAACCTCTGAAATGATGGGGTTGTGGAGAAGAGCATCTCCTGAGAGACTGTCCACACCGACAACATAATAGTCAGAAAGTTCATAACATTTAGGAAGATCCCACAGTCAATGATGTGGCAAGGAGTGTGTCGCAGATTTATGCAGCATTGGATAATAACCAAGTTGACCACCAAGCTTCAGTAGTGGAAATAGAAGGTATGATTTTCAACCATTTGGTGTCTGTTTTGATTGACCCTGGTTCAAATTTGAGTTATATAGCCCCTAAGACTGTGGATAAGTGTAAGCTACAGCCACAAAAACAAACCAAGCCATGGCTGGTACAGTTAGCCACTGGCACTAAAAGAAGGGTAGCAGAGGTCATACCAGCCTGCCAGTTAATGTTGGGTGAATTCCCCACCCAAGCAACCCTTAACATATTACCCCTGGGATCATACGATTTGTTGATTGGTATGGACTGGCTGGCCGCCCATAAAGCCAAATTGGATTGTTACCTTAAAACCTTAGAATGTGTGAGCAAAGAAGGAAAAAGGATAACCCTCCAAGGGATCCGAAAATTGGTCTCGATGAGGCAAATATCAGCCCTGCAAATGAGAAAGTATTGCCGAAAGGGATGTCCCCTATATGCAATACAAGTGTTGAAAACAATCGAAGGTGCTAAACCAAGCCCTGATGATCACCCTATCCTGAGAGAATACACAGATGTATTTCCGGAAGAGGTACCAGGTCTACCTCCGAGAAGAGACATTGACTTCTCGATAGAGCTCGCACCAGGAGCGGTGCCGGTGTCTGGGACACCCTACCCGACGAGCACACCTGAGTTAGTGGAACTCAAATTACAATTGAAAGAAATGATGGATAAGGGTTATATTCAACCCAACGTGTCCCCATTGGGAGAACCAGTCATGTTTGTGAAAAAGAAAGATGGCACCCTTAGACTGTGTATAGATTATAGACAACTCAATAAAGTAACCATAAAGAACAAGTACCCCTTGCCCAGGATCGATGATCTATTTGATCAGTTAGGAGGTGCATCTATTTTCTCAAAGATTGACTTGAGGTCGAGATACCATCAAGTCCGAATCAAGTGTGAAGACATCCATAAAACCACTTTCCGAACATGGTATGGTTACTATGAGTTTGTGGTAGTGCCCTTTGGGTTAACCAATGCCCCTGCCACTTTCATGTGCTTAATGAACAATGTACTCAGTAAATTTTTAGATAAATTTGTAATAGTTTTTATTGATGACATATTAATCTACTCTAAGAATAGAGAAGAACATGAAGATCATATTAGACTTGTGCTGCAAGTGCTAAGAGAGCATCAACTCTATGCTAAATTTAACAAATGTGACTTCTTTGAGAAGAAAATACACTACTTGGGACATGTTCTGTCCGAGGAAGGGGTAGTAGTAGATCCTGACAAGATCAGGTCTATCATGGAATGGCCTACCCCAAAGGATGTCTCAGACATCAGATCCTTTATGGGATTAGCGGGATACTATAGGAGATTTATAAAAGGATTCTCCAATATTGGTTTTCCAATCACTTCCCTCCAGAAGAAGGGGACAAAATTCCTATGGACACGGCAATGTGAAGAAATATTTCAAACCCTGAAACATATACTAACCCATGCACCTGTGTTGAAAATCGCTAACCCATAAGTTGACTTCCTTGTGTGCACAAATGCATGTAAGGAAGGGCTCGGAGGAGTACTTATGCAAGAAGGAACAATGATCTGCTATGAATCCCGAAAATTGAAGGAACATGAAGTCAACTATGTGACTCATGATCTAGAACTGTCTGCGATAGTGCATGCCTTGAAAATGTTGAGGCATTACCTCTTGGGAAGAAAATTTGTACTTATGACAGATCACTATGGATTGCGGTATTTGTTTGATCAACCAAAGCTCAATGCTAGACAAGCTAGATGGATGGCCCTCCTTAGCGAATTTTATTTTGAAATCAAACACATTAAAGGGAAAGAAAATAGGGTGGCCGATGCCCTTAGCAGAATCATGAAAACAATTCACCTGGTAGTGGTGAGTACCTGCAAGACAGATGTCAATAACAGAGTCAGAAATGCACAGGAGACAGATCCCTTCATTCACACTGTGGCCTGGTACCTACAGCAAGAACACTCTGGAGTAAAGTATGAAGGCTACCAGATGACCAAAGGAGGTCTTCTTACTTACAGAGATAGACTGTACATTCCAAATTGTAACGACTTGAAGAGGTTCATTATGGATGAACTACATAAAAGACCATACACTGGTCACCCAGGATACCAGAAAATGATCACTGCCTCCCAAAAACAATTTTATTGGCTTGGATTGAAGAAATACATAGACAAATATTTGGCCCAATGCATAGAATGCCAACAGGTTAAAGGAGAACATCGACACCCAGCAGGACTATTACACCCTTTACCCATCCCAGAATGGAAATGGGAAACCATCTCCATGGATTTTATCACTGGATTGCCAACTTCAACCAAACATAATGACACCATTATGGTAGTGGTGGATAAACTGAGCAAGTCTGCTCATTTCATCCCTGTCAAATCAACCTGCATGGTGATAGATATCACCCAGATATTCATGAAAGAGGTATTCAGACTGCACGGTATGCTGAAAGAGATAGTGTCTGACAGAGACACAAAATTTACTTCCAATTTTTGGAAATCACTGATGGTTGGTTTAGAGACCAAGTTGTTGTTTAGCACCGCCTATCACCCTCAAACCAACGGAAAGACAGAAAGAGTGAATCAAATATTAGAGGATATGTTAAGGATGCATATAATGCATCAACCCAGGAAATGGGAAGACTACCTGCCATTGGTAGAATTCGCCTACAACAACGGCTACCAAGCATCCTTAAAGATGAGTCCCTTCGAGGTCCTCTATGGTAGACCATGTAATACTCCAGTCAGCTGGAGTAATCTTGTAAATAGGGTTTTTTTTTGGACCCGACATGTTGAAAGAAATGGAACAACAAGTGACTCAGATAAAACAAAATCTAAAGGTCCCTCAGAACCGACATAAAAGTTATGTTGATCAAAAGAGAACTCCAAGAGAGTTCAAAATGGGAGACCATGTATATCTTAGAATTAAGCCCATAAGGAGTTCCCTGAAAATGGGAGCTTGTGCCAAGTTGGTACCCCGGTATTGTGGACCCTTTGAGGTTCTAGATAGAGTGGGACCTGTTGCCTATCAACTAGCACTTCCTCCCATAGTAAAAGCACATAATGTTTTCCATGTTTCATTATTGAAGAAATATGTACATGATGCTAATCATATAATTGACTGGTCTTTGATCCAGGTGGAACCGGAGGGATAATTTCTACCAGAACCCCAATGCATATTGGATAGAAAGAAAATCCCGCTACGGAACCGAACCATTGCATAGGTAAAGGTGCAGTGGAGACATTTTGGCCCAGATGAGGCTACATGGGAAATGGAGGATGCCATGAGACAAGCATATCCGATTTTGTTTACTTCTGTACATACAATTCATGTTAAAAGATAAGAACATCGAGGACGATGTTCCTTTAAGGGGGAGGGAATTGTAACACCCTGTTTCCCCCAGTTTGCAAAAATAACTGGACTGGCCAGAACTGTGGAAAACTCATGAATGTGAATATGTGATGTGAATGGACCTTATGGAAAAGGTCAAGGAATGTGAATAACATTATGAATTTATATTGTAGAACTGTTGAGAGGGGATGTGTAGAAAAAGAGACCACGATGGCGATGGAAGGCACCTGGAAAGGTGGCGTTAACTTCCACCGAGAATTAATACCATATTTGGACTTCACTGGCTCGGAGAACCAAAAGTGGCCCTCTGGCCCCGAATTAAATGTCTCACAAACTGGCAGGTTGATGGCTCCTCAAGAATTAATGAAGGATGGGGAGGTTAACCACCCATCCATAGAGCCATCATGACTGACCAGTGCGAGGGAAATCGTGCCACATGCAACCTCGCAAGAGGATAAGGTGTGGGGTATAAGCGATTGGGGGCAGACGCGAGGGGAGGAGGAGAACTCTAGCAATACGTAGAGTGAGTGATAGCAGAGAGGAAGGAGAGTAACCTTCTCTCTTGGTCACTGGCAAACAGAGACACAGTCTCATAGCATCGTGGTCTCAGCTCGGGGGTGGCTAGTGGTAAATCTGTTGGGAGTCATTGAGCCTACGGTTGGGTGGAAACGAGCACCCCTCTCAGTAGTGTCTTAACCCCTGGTGTTATTTCTGATAAGTGTTTTTCCTCTGGCATCTTGAAATATATATATGTTTATTCTGATAATTATGCCCATAAGCTGTGAAACTGTGAATGATTTCGTTGTAAGAATGTTTGTATGGTGTTTTGATCAATATTGGTAGATGCATGTTTATAATGGAAAGACTACGTATGGATTATGTATTCATAAATCGCTATTTATATTCTTACCAACCTAATTCAAACCACATGTCTGATTTGTGGGAGAAAGATACCCTTATATGCCTCAGATAGTACCTTGGGTAAAAACCTTCCCATAGAGATACCCTCTTTGAAAAGTCCATCAAGAACTGGAAAAGAGAATGTGAAGGCGCAAGGCCTTAGTAACTCTGCATGAGGAGGAATGATCCTCTTGAAAACTCGAGATGGAAGCATAAGGATGAAGTATCAAATCGACAGACGAGATCCCATCGGGAGATCTCTGGTCACTCACGACCGTTAGATCAGAGGAAGAAGATGGAGTGTTAAGTTCCCTATCCCTGATAGGTGTTGATCAACGAACGAGATTCTATTGGGAAATCTGTGGTCACACCCGACCATTAGATTGGTAGGAGAAAGTAGGGTGTTAAATGCCTAACCATTTGGTTTCTCTGTGTCTTTGTGGGTAGCGAAGAGATCGGGACCGTAGATTTCCAAGGTCAATGGGAGTATCTAGGCTGTTAATTTTTCCACGTCTAGGGAGTTGTGAAAGAATGCATGGGTAGGAACCAATCTGAGCTGTCAGATATCGACTGGAAAACCAGACAGTCTTTGGATCAATCAAGAGTTACTCGAGGGTTAAAAACCCCAGTGTATAGGGGTGAAAACCCCGGGATAGATCTGAACCGTTCGATTGACGGAGGCCATGTGCCGTAAGATTACCCATTTCGGGAAATCAGGAATCGCGGAATCGAAAATCCTGATGACGAGAGTTCGGGATTTTCCATGGTGAAAACCCCAGAATATATCTGAACCATCCAATTGACAGAGGCTACGTGCCATAAGATTACCCATTTCAGGAAATCGGGAATCGCGGAATCAGGAATCTTGATGATGAGAGTTCAGGATTTTCCATGGTGAAAACCCTAGAATAGATCTGAACCGTCCGATTGACGGAGGCCACGTGTCATAAGATTACCCATTTCGGGAAATCGAGAATCGCGGAATCGGGAATCCTGATGACGAGAGTTCAGGATTTTCCATGGTCAAAACCCCAGAATAGATCTGAATCGTCTGAATGACGGATGCCACGTGTCGTAAGATTACCCATTTTGGGAAATTGAGAATCGCGGGATCGGGAGTCCTGGTGTTGAGAGACCGGGACTTTCCATGGTGGAAATCCCGGGACAGATCTGGACCGTCCAATTTACAAAGGTTACGTGTCGAGAGGTTAACCACATCGAGAACCCAGGGATTGAGAACTCGGGAGTCCTGTGATCGAGAGTTAGGACTCTCGTGATGATAAACCCTGATGAATGGAAGAGATTCTTTCAAAGGATCTCAGGGTCTATAACGACCGTTAGATGTGAGGAAGAGATGTCGGCTTTAATTCAGGGTGCGAATGCGCATTAAGGAAAGTAGCAAGAAGATATGGATGACCAGAGTCCACCCACCAAGATCTACAACTAAGATTTCATTTTGGAGCCCACTTGTTGTTCTTCCTTTAGCGGTGGGGGGGGAGGTCCATAATCGGACGTGCAACTCTCGAATGGTTGAGATTAATTCACCTTGATGAATGGTGCTCAGGTGAATTCCGGACCCCCTTGCCATTCTTCCTTTAATGGTGGGGGGGTCCGGAATAGTGTGTCGTGTGAAGTGGGGTCCCTCCTGTCCTGTCAACTACCGTGTCGCACTTCCCCCTCTGCCACCTTTATTCCACTTAACCATGTGACGGGGCCTATCCTCATTGGCTGTTCTCTAGCCCTATTGGCATTCATCCCTATTGGCTGAACGCTAGCCCTGTCGGGGTTTGGCGGTTGTAGAGTCGAACGATTCAACACCCCTGTAGCGCCGAGGTGCAAAATACAAAGAGGCACCACGATTATTTGAGCTATGACCATGACCCGCGACCAAATGGGAATGGGGAGAGGGAAAGAGCTAGCTTGCGCTAGGCCTCCGTAGGTAATTCGGGGGCTCTGAGTCAGCAAAAATCAATGAAAAATTTGATTGAGATAGTGGGTATGTGACAAAATCCTCAAAGTGTCATTGGGAGGTACGTAAATTTGATTTTTAAATATCAATAATCCATCGTCGTTAAATGTAAATCCTTCAAATATTGGTACCATAATTGTGTTTTGTCCGATAAAATCCTTGGCCTCCTTGTACCAGTCATCGTCGCTCTGTAAATTTAGAATCTTTTCACGTAGATTCATCTGAAGAGGCATCAGCAAAAATATGCATGGTATCTGACTCAATGCATCCGCCACTCTATTCACTGTACCTTTTATGTAAGTAATCTCGAAATTGTAATTGCTAAGTAATTCCGACAAACGTCTTTGTCGCGCATTCAAGTCTCTTTGTGTAAATATGTGTTGTAGTCCAAAGTGGTCCATTTTTAGTTCAAATTTTCATCCAATAATGTAGTGTCTCGAAACCCTCAAGGCATAAAAAGTGGCTAACAACTGCAAATCATGTGTCGCATAGTTCTCCTCATGCCTTCTCAACTTCCTTGAGATGTAAGAGATCACTCGACCATCTTGCATTAAGACTCCACCTAAGCCTTCCTTGGATGCGTCAGTCAATACCAAGAAGTTCACTTCCATGTTAGGGAATTTTAGTATTGGTGTTGTTTTCAACAACTGCTTGAGCCTCCGAAATGATTTTGTGCATTTCTCGGTCCAAACAAACTTGTTGTTATTCTTCTACAATTCTATAATCGGATTTTCTATCTTCGAAAAGACCTCAACGAACTGTCGATAGTATCCCGCTAATCCTATGAAGCTATGCACTTATGGGACATTCATCGGTGTAGTTTATTCCATAATAGCCTCAACCTTTGCTGGATCCATGGCGATACCTTCGTCGGAGATGACATGCCCTAAGTAGCGAATCTTCAATTGATAAAACGAGCATTTAGGAAATTTCCCATACAATTTGTTCTCTCACAAAAACTGTAGTACCAAGTGCAAGTGTGTGTCATGCTCCTCTATCATCTGAGAGTAAATCAAAATATCATCAATGAATACTTGGACGAACTTGTCCAGGTATTCGTGGAACACCCTGTTAATCAAACTCATAAATACCCCAGGGGCGTTTTTCAATCAAAAAGGTAAAACAATAAACTCATAATGTGCAAACCTCATCTCAAAGGTGGCCTTAGGTATGTCATCCTCCTTGATCCATAACTGGTGATACCCTAATCTCAAGTCAATCTTTGGAAACACCGTCGCACCCTTCATTTGATCAAAAAAATCACCAATCCTTGGCAACGGATATTGATTCTTGATCGTTTCCTTGTTCAATTGGTGATAGTCAATGTAGAGTCTCCACTACCCATTCTTCTTCCATATGAAGATAACAGGAGCACCCCCAGGTGACACCTTGGACATATAATTCCCAGGTCCAACAACTCCTTCAGTTGCATTCACAACTCCTGTAACTATGGGGTTGACATCCGATAAGGCATTTTGCTATCGGTTCAATCCCCGGTTTTAGGCCTATGGTAAGTTCATATTTTCTCACTGGATACATCCCAAGTAACTCCTCAGGGAAGACATCCACAAACTCTCTCACCATTGAAAGATGTTCTAGACCTTCCGCTACTCCCTTCTCATTTAGCGCAAGGATCACATAAAACTTTCATCCCTTATGCATGCTCTTCCATAGCTGCAAAGAAGATATGAACATCAAGGAAAATCGCTAGTTCCAACCTACAATCATGCATATTTGTCCCTCATCATCGACCAAGATAAACCATTTTTTCTTACAGTTGAGTATTGCCTCATGCGATTCCAACCATTCCATAACAATCACGACTTCATAAGATCCTAATATCATGACGTATAGGTTGGCCTTGGTGAAAAACTCTCCTAGGTTAAGGCTACAACCCGTAACCTTCCCTCCAACATTATGTTTGGCTCCTGAAGCCATTTATACAAATCTAAACTCATCTTGCTTGACTGACTTTACCTTAATTATTTTTAACACTACCCCAGAAATGAAACTCTCTGTAGCACCTAGATCTATCAAAATACTAAGGGTCTGGTCAACGATGGTGCCTAACATCTCGAGCACACTCAATTGGTGCTCATAGATGATTATAGGGGCTAAATTTCACAATTGGGCTAATTTTCCCAGGTTTTTCCTAAAACAAGATTGACCAATTTCCATCTTTTATAAACATAATTTGCCCAAATTCCATAGAAGAAAATTGTTTTACCTTACAAATCGCCAAAATTTTATAGAAACTATATAAAATACTTAGGAATTTAAATATTTTTACAAAAATATCACTAAAATTTTTACATTTTTCATATTACGGATTAGTAATATTAGCCCACGTTTCTAAACATTAAGATAAATTTCCATCCTTAAAACCATCCCTGCTAGTGCTCTTCCTGGTGTATAGTCCCCATTGCATGAATCTCATGGGCCTTGCCCAGATCTCCCACGGTCGTGGTTCCGACGGATCCAGATGCTCTAGTCCTCTCCATTGGGTAGTCACGCTAGTAATGTGGCTACCCACATGTCCAACACCCTTTCTTCAGTTCAGTACTCTTGGTACCTGAAGTAGAATATGACGACCCACCAACCAGGAATTCTGGTCTATTCTACTGAACAAGCATAAACTGTTGTTGTTATAGTCGACACTCCTGTTGATGTTGTGGTCCTCGGTAAGGAGTCTGTTGCTGAGGTGTTGGTCGTCAAGGTGTGGTGAAAGTGGATCCTCTCTGGAATCAACGATATCCTGGTGAATGCCTAGCTGGTGTTTGATGTTGCTATGCACCAAATGACACCTGGCCTACTGGTATCGCTAGAGTCCTTCTATGAACTCCACTAATAAGCTCCTCCTCTGATATAAGGGCCTTCTGGATGGCATCATGCAAGGTTTGAGGCATCAAAATCCTAACCTTTGCATGAATTTCAACATTAAGGCACAAAATGAACATGTTGACCTTACATTTCTCGGTATTCAGGTGCGGAGCATACCGAATCAGCTCCATAAAACGGGCCTCGTACTCAGGCATCGTATGGATACCCTGTCTCAATGCATTGAACTTGTTGAGTCAATGCTCAATGAATTCCTTCGATAGATATCTCTCTTAGAACAATTCCTCGAAAAGTTCCCATGACACATCTTCGACAACCATGTTCAATTACGACAGGAGTGTCTTACACCATAGAAGAGCACTCCCCTTCAGTTGAAATACCTCTATATGGAACTTCATGTTGGAGGTATAGTCACAAAGTGGAAAGCACATCGCCATATTCTCCAACCATGCCTCGGCGACTGCGTCGTTCGGGGCACCAAAGAACTCGAGAAATTTTACCTTCTTGAGTTCACGGTGAATGCTCCCAGTACCGACTGGAGTGCATGGTGGACCCTCAGGGGGTGTCGGTGCCTTGGCCTCATCTCTATCCAAATGACTGATCAATGCCTCATACATCCACTGAAAAGACCTCATCATCCCAACCACATCACCCACAACTATCTATTCCTCCCTGAAAACATGTTTGTCTCCCTGGGGGTTAGACCCCTAAGGTGTGGATGCTACTGGGCTCATCGTGCATCCTCCCCTAGAAACCCATCGTATCCCTCTGCAGTGTCCTCTAACCATGATTACCTGCATGAATACAAATCAATTTAATGAGAAACCTTATAATAAAAAATGAAATCAACGAAATATGTAGTGATCCCAAGTCGTGGGTCAAACCTGGCTCTCATACCAAATGTGACAACCACATCGTTATGACTTCATATGATGCAATGCAATTTTTATTTATTTTTGTTTAAAGCAGGAAGGAAATCAACGATAAAAGTTAAACAACACAAGTTGACGACGAACACACACATGCGGATCAGAAAATAAAGAACAATGACTCAACATACTAGCACATCAGGAAACTAGATGAAACATGCGATAATCAATAGACAGGTAAAAACGACTACCCTCCCGACACAAGAAAGACAACGCCCATAAGATAA
>JZKD02S0629757.1:442018-466344 GCA_000966675.3 Picea glauca | reverse complement strand
AGGTTAAGTAACCTTTTTCATTTTTTTTCAATGCAAATAAAACCTTTTAAACCACTAAGTTTAAAATGTCAAAATGTCATATAAGTATCTTCTATTTCTTGTCATACATTTTAACCCAAGGTAAGTAACATTTTGTTTTTGAGTTACCTAATATACTATTGTATGCATTGTCAAATTATTAAATATTTATTTAATACTACGATATATATTTATATTGATGAAACTCACAAATTACTTAACTCTAATTTGTTTGTATTTTAGTGTTGCAATATGACACTCAATTTGTATTACATTTGAGTGACATAATATACTATTGTATGCATTGTTAAATATTTATTTAAATATTACCATATATATTTATATTGATCAAATTCAAATTCTAGAAACATAGGTTACTTAACTCTTATTTGTTTGTATTTTAGTGTTGCAATATGACACTCAATTTTTTAAAGTATTACATTTGAAATGTCAAGATGTGGTATAATTCTCTTTAATTCATTTTTTGAACATGACAATGAGACATAATGCATTTGTGTGACATCATCTTCTATCGTATATGTTATTATAATTTATTATATATTCATGAAAATATTGCCGTATATTGATATTAACCAATGTAAAAAAATTTATATTTTTTGTTTGTGGAACATAATCTACTATTGTGTGTGTATATATATATATATATATATAACTATAAGTTTTTCTTCAAGGAAAAAACAGTTATATTCATTTCAAGTGTGAAAACAAAATAGACGTTTTACTATTTTAAGATGCTCAAAAATATATAATCTCAATATTATCTTGAAACTATATCTTTCTCTATCCTATACCTACATATTTCAATTTTCCTAGGACCCTCCACAATGGTTTTCCCATTTCTTTCAAAAACTTCTCTTCGACCGTAAAGTTGTATCAATAAACAAGATCAAAATCAATAAACATATGTAAAATTTGTTTTACCTCTTGCATCAATAAAGTGGTCTTTTGATAGCCTCCCAACATAAAACCCACATATGTAGAGTTCTAAATTAACTTTTTTTCATCTTCAACAACTTTGTTTCTCTCAAATTTTAATTCAAGATCAGAATCCTCTTGTTGTATTATGACATAGGTTCTTAATCTTAGTGCTTTCTTCTATCAGTGCTAATGTTCATTTCAAAACTCAAGTACGTTATCTTCCACATGACCTTGAGCCATAACCAAGAACTTATCGTGTCGGACACTTAACTCCCCATGGATATCAGAATTCCATCTAACCTAGACCATCAAACTATCACTTATATCATACTGACATCATCAAAATCTGATCATGTTGGTGGCTCTAACGTTTTTGTACTCCAATCAAGCTAGAACACTCCAACAGGTTTTTGACTCCAATGAACTCACAATGGTAATGTGAGCCTATAGTTTTTTTTTTATGAACACACTTGATTCTTATTTAAATATCTTCACCTTTGTCAGAGCTCCATGTACACCATTTCCTTGTGGAATGTAAATATCTAGGTCATTTATTAAATAAAAAAATGGTCATGCATTATAAATGTGTGCACATTCCTTTGTGTAAAGAAATATTTTTTAAATGAAACAATTTATTTTTTTTGTTTTTTTCCCAAACCGTGATGGTTTAACCCTTATTCTTCTTCCCAATATGAGTACACTTTTGCTAACTAGGGCGAATATTAGTGATGAAAAGTAGGAGGGACATTGGCATCATTGGAACTTTGCATTTGTAGAGAGAAACTCTCATTCCCAGGTATATTTTATTTGAAATGTCATCTTTACATTTATTTTTGAAATTATATAGATTTACATAATTTTTTAAAATACTTTGTTATTGTTTAATTAAAGTTGTTATTTAACCAATATAGAGAGAAACCTTTATACAATCCCAAAACCTAACCCCCCACAACACCCATACACTAAAATTAATGAATGTTCATATGAACTTAAAAAATCAATTGGTGAGCTTAGGAACGCTAGAGAGCCACCTCATATTTCATTAGGAACTTCACTTGTGTAGATACCTAAATTAATTAAACCCTAAAAATTTCATACAATTAAACATAAAATTCCTTCTCATTGCATAAATAATTCATTCACCATCGTATAAGCATATAATATTCAATAGAATTTAAAATTTATCCACAGCATGAAAATAACTCATCAAATTCATAATAAAATACCTCCTTCTGATGCTAGTTCCCGCTGATATGGTTGTCGTCTCTACTGCCTTGCCCAACATGTTTCTTTGACCAAACCCTGCCCAAACCGACTAACCACCCAACCAGCTAGGAGCAGCCTGTCCGACTCCCTAGCTCTAGGATATTGTAAGGAATCCTTGCCCCCATGCCCAAAATCCCTATAAACTCGGTGCCCCCTGCAATGGTTCACCAAAAACCCCCAAAACCAAACTGCTCCAACCATAAAAATATGCCACAGAAATACAATCCTCCCCCTCAATAATGTTCCTTCCCCCTAATATTTCATGATCCTCTCCCCTCGTAGGACTCTTCCTGTCATATCCCCCCTTCACCGACTCTCCTCCCCTCCATTAATTACCTTATCCCCTCCTTTATTATCTTATCCCCTCCTGTATTATCTTATCCCCTCCTGTCATATGTAAGTTTCAAAAGGATTAAAATTAAAGTTATTAAGCCCCTTAATTTATTACCCATGTCATTGAATGTGATATGTAATCAATTAATTAATTAATCAATCAATCAAAAGTTATAAACAATAAATAAATAAATAATATTATTAATACTAATCATTGTTTAACTAAAACCATATTAGGACAATTAATTATCTAATTAATTTTACTTAATAATCTATAAGCATCTATTTAACCAGGGTTGTTACATACACCCACCCTTCAGGAAACTTCGTCCCGAAGTTAAGGTATCTCATGATACAAAGAAAAAGAAACATGGTTCACACATTCATGACAATTAACCAACACTATTAGTAAGTAAGACAAGAAAACTCATACATACTAGTGTACATGTACAAGAAATGCATGTGTAGCTAGTACATACAAGTCTCATGCATGTACTAATAATCAATAACTATCACTCTTATAGTAATTTATGTATGCATCCCATCCAATCGAAAAGACCATTCTTTTATAAAAGACAATAAACCAATCAAATGTTTGTGAAATCCTTTAATTACTATTATCTAGTTCAACAATTTTAATTAGACAACTGTGGTTTAGTTATGTAATTATGAATATTCATATATGCACATTTTCTTTTTAGAAGGGAAAAACATTAAATTCCACCATCAAACAAATCTCCATACTTTCTCAACTATTTCTACTCATCCTTCCTCCCTAACTTACTTCCATCTTCATTCCTATCCTTCCTCTACTGGACTATCTTGGAGCGTCAACTATATTGACCTAACTCCAAATAGAACCCGTAAGCGGAAGTTTCACTATCTCGACCAAGATTCCCCAGTAGGAAACTGACAGTCATCATCACATGTGTAGGGGAGCGTGAGATAACACTGTCCTCCCATGACTTCAGGTTTCGGAGGATACACGGTGGGAAATGACTCCATTCCTCCTAATCATAACTAGGGTCCACACCCTACAATGGAATATACAGTGGCACCATGTTGTTGGGAATTTTGTCATCGTTTATTTGGTTTTGGGCAGTCTCATCACCTGAAATCCTGCATTGGTTCACATATCATAGCAATGCATCGAAACCAATATAAATTCACATACAATATTCATACCATAATGTTTTTCAGCTAGTGGTCATGACATCCACTTTCATCATCATTATCCCTTGTCTATTTCATAGCCCATAACCTGCAGATTAGTCTGTAACACAAACTCGTACATTTCTATGCATTATCATCATGTAATTGCATCCAATCATCATTTCAATTCGGTATCTGGGTACCAACAACTTAGCATCAAAGTTTTCAAGTTAGAAATAGATTTCATAATATCCCATAATTCAATTTCAACACCCATTCCTAAAATTATCATTTACCAAATAGATTTTATCATATCCAACATCATTCTAATAGCATTTAAACTTTCATTAAATTTACATTCTCACAATATGTTGCATCATATACATCACCATCAATAACATTTAAACATTCATAAAATTTACATTCACATAGTAGATTGCATTATATCCATCATCATCAATAACATTTAAACATTCATAAAATTTACATTCACATAGTAGACCGCATTATATCCATCATCATCAATAACATTTAAACATTCATAAAGGTTCATACGTCTTAAAATTTTAAGTGTATCATTTAATAATTTCACTATGAGTAGAAAATAAAAGTGTAGACCTCAGGTAATCCTTGTTGTCTAAGTCAAAAGGTGGTGTTACATACACCCCACCTCTGAGAAAAATATTCTCGAAGTGGTCAAAAAAGTGAGGGATAGTCTCATCGTAATGTCTCAGTGTCTTCTGAAGTAGCAGATCCTAGACTATACTTGTCCCATTGGACCTTTACTTGGTCTACCAGATGGTTCCTGAGCTGTCAAACTCTACAGTCCAATATGCGTAACGGTTCTACCATGAGAGTTCCCATGTTCGATACCTACAATTCCTTCCAATTTAGTTTATGTGATTCATTAGCAACATAATGATGTAAAACAGATATATGAAAAACATTATGAGTTTTATGCAAGTGGGGTGGCAGTATGAGATGATAGGCAACGGGTCCAATTTTCTCTTAGATTTTGAATGGTCATATAAATCGAGGTGAAAACTTTGTCCCCTTCCTGAACCATATCGTACTCTTATTAGGCATGATACGAGTGAAAACCTAGTCTCCTACTTCATAACTTCGGTCAGTCCTATGTGTATTTGCATAATTTTTCTGCCTATCTTGTGATTTCTTTAGTCTCTGCCTAATCTGAATCACTTGTTCCTCCATCTCTTGAATCAATTCTGGCCCAATTGTTACTCAGTATTCTATTCTATCCCAACTCAATGGTGTTCTGCATGGTCTTCCATACAGAGCTTCGTAGGGTGGCATTCCGATGGAACTATGAAAACTGTTATTGTAGGCAAACTCTACCAAAGGTAGGTACTTCTCCGAATGGGTTTGAGTATCCATGACATACATCCTAAGCATGTATTCCATGACTTGATTTACTCTCTCAATTTTCCCATATATTTCAGGATGATAAGATATGCTTAAGTTCAACTGAGACCCCAACGCTGACTGCAAACTTGTCCAAAACCTAGAAGTGAATCTGGAGTGCCTATCTGAAATGATCTTCTTAGGTATCCTGTGCAAACAGATAACCTCACTTATAAACACATGTGCCACATCAGTGACATCGTAAGTGTCTCTAACCAGAATAGAATGAGCACTCTTGGTTAACTTATCCACTATCAAAAGAATGGAATTGTGTCTATGATATGTGAGTGGCAACCCCACAAAAAAATCTATAGAGATGACTTCCCACTTGGACATAGGAACATCATGTGGTTGTAGGAGGCCTGCTAGGTGATGGTAGTCAGATTTCACTTGTTGACACTCTAGGCACTTGCCGACGAAATGGACTATATCACGCTTCATTCCTACCTAGAAAAAGATCTTCCTCATGTCTGCGTACATCTTCTTCACACCTAAATGCACACAATAAAGTGCACTATGGGCTTCCTTTAGTAGGATGCTTCGAATATCTCCATTTTCAGGGATGTACATCCTGCCCCGATATCTCAATAGTCTGTCTGCTTCCAGACTATATCCTTCATACTTTGGATCTAATTGCCTCCCACTTTGGAGGTTTGAAGTAACCTTTAAATACCAATTGTCTCCTTGGAGTTGCGTCAACACGCGTTCCCTCAGATTGACCTTTAAGGGTACCAAGGAGAAGACACGTGGTCTCCTACTCAAGGCATCTATGATGACATTTTCCTTCCCCTTGATGTACTAAATACCAAAATCGTACGCACTCATAAACTCACTCCATCGCCTTTTCCTAGCATTTAGATCTCTTTGAGTGAAGAGATGTTTTAAACTTTGATGGTCTGTTTTGAGATCAAAGTTTCGCTCCACAAGATAGTGCCTCCAAAGTTTCAGAGCTAACATTACAACTGCCAACTCTAAATCATCAGTAGTGTAAATTTCCTCGTGTTTCTTCAACTTCCTTGATGCATAAGCTATCACTCCTCCATCCTGCATTAGCACGGCCCCCAACCCTTGCTTCGAGGCATCCGTGCAAACTGTGAAGTCCTTTTCCATATCTGACACTCGTAGAATTGGTGCACTAGTTAGTAACCTCTTAAGCTTAATGAATGCACTATAACATTATTTTGTCCATTCATACCTGACCCCCTTGTGATACAAAGTGGTGATGGGTTTCGCTATTTTGAAGAACCCCTCCACAAATATCTGATAATAACCTGCTAGCCCCATGAAGCTTCTCACCTCATGGGAATGTTTTGGCACTGGCCACTTCATAATCGCCTTTACATTTTCTGGGTCCATAGAGATTCCTTCCCTGGAAATGATATGACCTAAATAGTGGATCTCTTTTTGAAAGAAGGAACACTTCGACAACTTCCCATACAATTTGTTCTCTCTAAGGAAGGACACGACCACTTGCAAGTGTTCCTCGTGTTCTCTTTCGTTCTTGGAATAGATGAGGATGTCATATAGAAAGACTTGTACAAAATGGTTTAAGTACTTCCGGAATACACTGTTCATGAGGCTCATGAATATTGTTGGTGCATTGGTCAATCCGAAAGGTACTACGACAAACTCGTAATGTCCAAACCGAGTTTGAAAGGCAGTTTTTAGGATGTTGCCTTCCTTAATCCTTAACTGATGATACCCTATTCGCAGATCGAACTTTGAGAATACCATTTCTCCTTTCATCTGATCAAAGAGGTCATCTACTCGCGGTATTGGGTACCTATTTTTCATTGTAGCACGGTTCAAGTCCCTGTAATCTATACATAGTCGTAAGGAACCATCCTTCTTCTTTACAAAAATTACTGGCGCACCCCAAGGTGAGACACTAGGACTTATTAGCCCTAAGTCCAGTAACTCTTTCAATTGCATTTGTAACTCACAAAGTTTTGGCACTGTCATCCGATACGGAGTTTTGGAAATTGGTTCTACACCAGGTTTTAGCTCAATAGTAAAATCAATCTCCCTCTCAAGAGGTAACCTTGGTAACTCGTTCAGAAAAACATCTTAAATTATGACAATACCAAATACTAATCTACTGAGGGTCCCTTCCTTTCATTCACTGCTTCCACTACATATAGTCAACACCCTTGCCTCAAGCATCGTTTAAACTTAATAGTTGAGATAAAGAGTAATGACACATTTCTCCATACACCCTGTATCTCCACTGGCCTTCCTTTGTCGTATAAATAGAGTACCCTTTTTGCGAAACAATCTACCAAAGATCGATGAGCTTCTAACCAATCCATTCCAATGATTAAGTCATACACCCCGAGAGAAATAGCATATACCTTCAACCTGGTAGTACACACACCCAAGTATACTATACAATTATTGGCGCTAGGTCCTACCACTTGTTTTTCCCCCGAAGCCATCTCGACTTGTTTAAAGTCATCGTTCTCGTAGACTGCCAACCCACTCTTTTCTAATGCTAAAGGTGAAATGAAACTATCTGTAGCACCAGAATTAAATAAAATCTTTACATTGATATGATTTAGCATACCTGATGATTCCACCACCGTGGATTGTTGTTCATCCTAACGATTATTAACCGCTGCATAAATATGGTGGTTTCTACTTTCTCTTCCCATTGAGGCCTTTCCTTCTCTATGCAAAAATCTTGATTGCAACTCTAGGTAGTCACACTGGTAATGGGGTCCTCTGCACCCCCAACAGGTAACACAAGATTGAACCTGCGCACTATTATGTGACTGCCTCTGAAATGAGTTCCTTCCCCTGGAACCCCTTCCCCTACTAGTTGTTCCCTAAGATGGTCGTGGACCTGCCTACATCATTGGTGATGAACGAGATGCTGCACTCACTACCATTGAAATCCCTGCTGCTACTGTCCTTGGTGCGACTCTGTTACCATATGGAGGTGGCATTCATCCCCCTCCCCTGGGAAATTTCCTAGGGGCCTTCCCCACGAACCCAAGACAATGTGGAAAGGTCATTCTCGCACCTCCGGTTATGTTCATGTGTTCCTCCACATAACACACATTTTCCACAGCTTCCACTACCGAAGATGGTTTCCACATCCGCACCATAGCTCTTATATTAGGGTTCAATCCATAGATGAAGTGCTCTACCTGTCATTGGACATTATCCATATACGAAACATATTTGACAAATTCCATAAATCTGATCTCATATTATTCTACAGTTTTGTTTCCCTGTACTAAGGCATGAAACGCCCCTACCTGTTGTTCCTCATAGTAAGCTAGCAAATATTTCCTTCGGAACCTCTCCTCGAAAAGTTCCCAAGATATCTTGTCTGGGGTAAGATGCAGTTGTCTTTCCAGGTTGCCCCACCAGTTCAAGGCGCTATCTCTTAACTGAAAAATTGCTATCTTCGCCTTTGAGTTGGACGCATAGTCCATTAAGGAAAAATACCTTGTCATGCCTTCCAACCATGCTTCTGTGCATTCACTAGTGCGACCCCCGATCTTTTGCAGTTCTTGAGTCATGTCTTTGGGTGGAGGTCCTCCCCCTGAATTTGTCGACGCTTTTGGATTACCCGTTCCAAATGGTGGGGGTTCCACTTCAATCCCTGCTGGTTATCGCCCCCTTAAAGTCTCATTTATGGCCTCCAACGAGCGTAGTATGAGAGCTAGTTCGGGCGATGGTGGTGGCGACGTTGGCGGTGTTGGCAGTGCCTGCGACGATGCTCCTCTACCTCGATTCCCTCGAGTCCTAACCATCTTGTATGATTTAACCTGCATCAACCAAAGTTGTCAGGATGAGTTCAAGGACATTTCAAATTGGTGCTACTTAAACTAGAAAACAGGGTTAGGCGTAAGTTTTTCTTTACTTGTCTGTAAACAGACGTTACTCTCTTTAGGGGATTGGCTAGGTTAGGGCTAAAGAATCTAAGCTTGATTTCTTTGCCTAAGAAAACTATTGACTCCTCTTGCCTCATAGCTACGCTAACTTTGTGCCATACTCACCAATTCCTCTAGCTTACCTGCCTAGTGTGCATGAAGCCTTTTCCCGTTTGTCCTAGTCTAAGTCCTTTAAACTTTTCGCTTACAACTAATTAAGGTGACCTCCAACCTAATGTTGATTAATTATTAAAAAATAATAATCTATACCAAAATTAATCCTAAGTTTTAATTGCCTTAATCAACACTTTCAATTTAATCCCAAAAATTAATATTATTATTAGTATTAATTAATTAATCACTAATTTACTTAATCCTTCCAATTAATTTAATTATTTTTTCTCCAAGGCACATACATGGCACATTGGTGTTTGGTTGTTTCTTAAGGATTAGGTTGTGGATGGTTGTGTGTTCTAAACTCGTAGACTCCAAAACATTTCGAAATTTTATTTATATATATATATATATATATATATATATATCATTAAAAAAATAAACAAATTAACACATAATATATATATAAATAATTTACCATAATCAATAATTAAATAAAAACTAACAAAAATGAAAAAAAAAAACTAAAATAACGACATATATAAATAAATAAAATAATTAAAAAAAAAACACAAACAATTTTTTTTTAAATAACAAAGGGAGGGCACACATGAAGCCCACGTGCCCCCCCCCAGGGCTCTTATCCCTCCAAAATCCTACAATGATCTCTCCATCCCCAAACCCTATATGCATTCTTCCACTCTGCGAATGTGGTCGGCCTCTCTCACTCTGTAGCTACAGCGGAGTTAGGGTAATTGCTTGCAGCTCCTCCCTCGATAGCTTTGGCACTGAGAGCTTAGTATCGGCTTAGCTTGTGATGTTTCCTATTGTTCTTGGTGCAGGTGCACCTGGTGTTCATTGTTGTGGAGTTAGATATGTTGTTCAAAGCTGCTAGCATGTGGTTGCAAGGTTGAGAGGGTGGAATAGATTGAAACAACACAGAGAGAAGATCTTGGCACTTGCACTTAGTTTTGGTGACTTTGGACTCTGCTTTTGTTGTACTTTGGTATATGAAATAGATTGATATATCGTGTGGTTTAGGATTTAAAAGAGTTAGAATAGCACACTCAGCACATGTTTTTTTTTATGTTTTGAAACAACACAGGAAGCAAAGGCCAAGCGAGGTTCAACAACTATGATTAATAGAGAACTATTTAATGTTTTAACACCATCAATTGCCTTTGTGTGGTTCGGCTCCCTCCTGTGGATGCATGGGCATTCTGTTCTGACGCGTTTTCTGTTCAGACATGTTTTCAACGTTCTGTGCAGTGTGAACGAATTGTGGATTTATTCCTCCTCGTGGCTCGTGGGTTTTCGGCGTTTTAATCTGACGCATGGTGCATGACTCTTGCGGCATCCCTTGGTGTTTAGTGCTTGGATTATTTGTGTATTAAATCCCTTCTTGATACACTTTGAAACTTGGAGGATTGTGCTTGGTTTGAATTCATCATGGAAATGAACAAATACCCCAAAATTTATTTTCTTTGCTTATGTTGGTTTATGCGCAGAGCTATCCACTGGAGCTCAACACTTGTAGGTTGGGCTTGTGTATTGTGTAGACTTGGCGTTATGGATGCAGGTATTAGTCCTCGGTGTTGAGTACTTGGAGGTTGGTCATAGCGTTGGCGTTGGTTCTGAACGTGTAGCGCTCTTGTGGGCTCATCCTCCATGTGAATTGGCTTAGAGCTTGCGCGCTGGCTTTGTGTTGTGTATGGTTGTGGTGTTGGACATTGTTTTGAAATAGTTTACCAACTAACCAAGTCCATTTCTTACCAAGTTAGTATTCTTTGAAACTGTAATTTCTTATTTTCATCGTTTTCCACACATTGATGTTTCAGGTTTTTCTTACTTAAACATCATGGTGGTGTTGTCACCATGCATCTAGTGAACATCGATTTTCCTCTACCCAACACGACCCAGAGATATTTACTGGGACAGCTTGACACTCCAAGGTTGGTGCCCAATTCTCATACTATGTGTTAAGCTCCAAGAAGTTAATAAAATTAAGGGTTTGGCGTTAGGGTTTATGGCCCCAATACAGATAGGAAGAAATTTGAAGAGCCTAGCCTGATAATTCCACTCAGATTTTTTATATTATTATTTTTCAATGGGAATGGGAAATGATAATGGTGGCAATGGCGGAGGCAGAGAGTCACTACAAAAGAATATTGAAGATCAGTGGCAGAGAAGTGCAAAGCATGCAGAGACCTACCCATATGTTTGGGGTTCCTATGCTATTGTCTGGGGTGGAATCACCATTTACACCACCTACAAGTGGAGAAAACTCCTCAGAATGGAGGATCGGGTCAAGACACTCCAGCAGAAGATGAAGCACCTCGTTGATTCCCGTTCTTATCGCCCAGCAGTACCAGTTGCTTTTATTTCTTTACACCTACGATGAGGAAAACAATTTGATATATCTGTTAACATGTAGTAAGATTCAGTTTGTATATGTAGAATGAAGTAGAAGCACTTATGTAGTCTTGTCGCCATTTTCCCCATCATAGTGCCCTGCAATCTGTTGATAATAATGCACGTCCCATATCATCATCTCACACCCCTTGAAGACAATGGTCAATGCCACAAAAAGAAGCTAAAGGTAAAAACAATGCCAACTCATGCATTTTACTAGAGTTAGGATGAGGAAGACGATTTGATATAACCGCGAATAAATAGAAGGACTTGATTAAAAGTAGAAGTAGAAGCACTTCTGTAGTATGATGCTATTTTTTTTCTTCACTTCCATTTACTTTGACAGGTTGCCCCATTGGGTAAGGAACACCTCAACAATAATTGAATCCTATGTCTTTGTTTTATGTATATCTCTTGCCAGACAATAGAAATGCTAATTTTTTTTTTTTTTTTTTTTTTTAGAAGAAAAGCTATTTTATATATATATATATTAAGATTTCTATTTTAAGAGAAAATCTATTTCTAAAAATATGCAATCATGTCCATGTGCAGATTCTATTTTATACCATGTGTAGGTCCATCTTCTGGGTTGTTTGCTAGATGCAAAGCATTAACTTAAGCATCCGAACAAGAAATGATGGAAATCATGATGGCAAGGTATGAGAAAAAGGTTATGCGTCTACAAACTCATCGTCATCTGATATCTCTATCTCTACAGTTTTCTATATCCATGTTAAAATGTTCAATATGTATATTATTATTCATATTTATATCTGAGTAAAAAAAAAACATCTTTCCTATGTGTATTATTATTTATATTTATATTTGCGTTAAAAATTTGTTTGTTGGCTTGCAGGTTAGGTGGAGGTTGGCTAGAGCTTGGCCCTCAGTCCCAAATTTATATTTACTCTTATATATATTTTTCATATACAAATTATTTATGGATTGTTTAGGATTTCAATATAGCCAATTAGGGGTTGTTTCAATTTCTGGGTTAGTGTTGAGTAGTTTCAATTCTAAACTTTCTTCTTCTTTTTACAAGTGGTTAGGTGGGTAGGTGGGTAGGCCCTTAATGCTTCATATTGTGAATGAATCTCTGATACCATGTGTAGGGACCTAAATTAATTAAACCCTAAAAATTTCATACAATTGAACATAAAATTCCTTTCTCATTGCATAAATAATTCATTCACCATCATATAAGCATATAATATTCAACAAAATTTAAAATTTATCCACAACATGAAAATAACTCATCAAATTCATAATAAAATACCTCCTTCTGATGCTAATTCCCACTGATATGGTTGTCCTCTCTGTTGCCTTGCCTAGACTGCTTCTTTGACCAAACCCTGCCCAAACCGACTAACAACCCAACCATCTAGGAGTAGTCTGTACGGCTCCCTAGCTCCAGGATAGCGTAAGGAATCCTGGCCCCCGTGCCCAAAACCCCCAGCAACCCGGTGCCCCTTGCAATGGTTCACTAAAAACCCCCAAAACCAAACTACTCCAACCAGAAAAATATACCACAAAAATGCAGTCCTCCCCCTCAATATTGCTCCTTCCCCCTAATATTTCATGATCCTCTCCCTCCGTAGGAATCTTCTCGTCATATCCCCCCTTCACTGACTCTTCTCCCCTCTATTAATTAACTTATCCCCTCCTTTATTACCTTATCCCCTCCTGTCATACTTAAGTTTCAAAAGGATTAAAATTAAAGTTATTAAGCCCCTTAATTTATTACCCATGTCATTGAATGTGATATGTAATCAATTAATTAATTAATTAATCAATCAAAAGTTATAACCAATTAATTAATAATTAATTAATTAATTAATGTTATTAATACTAATCATTGTTTAACTAAAACCATATTAGGACAATTAATTATCTAATTAATTTTACTTAATAATCCCTAAGCTTCTATTTAATCAGGGTTGTTACAACTTGACATCATTATTTCTTCCATTAGCCATGCATATGGCTAATTATGTGATATATATAAATATATCACTATGATGAGAGAGTAATTCTCAACTAGAAATAGTAAGGAAGAGGTTGAAAACATGTATATAACCAAAGAGATGATTGTTCAATTGTTTATTGACCCTAGAATGAACCAACCACCTAATCCAAGAAAAAAAAAAATTTAGATGGACTGGTGCACATTTCATCCATGGAAGGACCACTATATGGATAAGTGAGTTATGGAATTTGATAAACCTCCTTGTAAAAATAGGGAAGTTCCCTTATATATTCTTTGTAAACTATGACCCAAGTTTATTATGGGTTTCCATATTAATTATTTTGACATTGGTGAATTTTATGGGGTTCGTCTTAGATGCACTTGGGATTAAGAATCAACCATCCATAACCTATTGAGAGGGAAAACAACTCCTAAGGATGGGCCTAATCCCCTCTCCTCCCCCACCACCTCAACTTGGAGATAGGATTCATGCCACTAGTACTGCAATATCTTCCTTGACATGCAATCTAGTCTAGCATAGAAAATTTATGGAAGATTCCTATCGAGATCCATTATCTGATGATCTTTCACTACTTGGTGTAGAGCCTTTAGGCCACACCAATTCTACACGATGCACTACATCTAGCTAGGCTATCCATTCTAGTTCGAAACCAATTTTTCCACAACGATGGTCTCATTATGGGAATGCTTGTGTTCTATTGTCATAGGATATTATTTAAGATAATTTCTTGGATGTGATTAGTATGACATAATTTTATATTTTCATTGACTATGTATTTGTTTTTTCAATTGACAAATATTTGGCAGACATAATCTTTAAAGTATTTGTAATTTTTGTTTATGTGTTGGCTTGTACAACTCTTTATAGATTATACACATATGTCCAGGTGGTAGGGCACATATTCTCCTAAACTTGATGCAATGGTTGTGGAAGCATGTTTGATTAGGGCTCCTCACACACAAGTGTTTAGATGACTTTATGATTTTCCCCCAAAATGTTGGATTAAATTTATAAGTAAAAGATATGTATAACCATAAGCATAAATAACTTACATTATCTGCATGTTTCCTTTAATTAGAATCTAATTAAGATCCATGGAAATATAGATTGGGGTATGCGAATTATTTTCCTTTTCCTATATGAATATGAATAAGAATAGAGTAATTGTTATCTTCAATCTTAATTTGAGTGTGAAAAAACAACTTACCTCTTGAATATTTGAATTTCAATTCACTCATGATCATTCAAATGTCTCTTTAAAATTGTTGGGTAAGTTTGTTTACTTAGATAAGGGATTTTGTTTAGTGTTTGGTCTTCTTTCCTTATGTCTTTTCTTGACAACCACATATTTTTTGGTAGGTGTAAGGATGATAGATGCTATATATTCCATGATACTTATCTCAAGTAAATGCAAAAATCCAAATTCATTTGGTCTCCTCAATTCTTCATTATGTGCAGTCGGCCTTGTCAAGTCCTCGCAAAAGAGTTACTTGGTTACCAAAAACTCTCCTTATTTGACATTTTTGATATATTTTTACCAAGTTATCCATTGTGGTTTCATTATTCTACCTCATTGTTCACCATCCTCTTCCTCTTTTCACTTTGCATCGTGATTTCCTTGTGTTTCATTTAGTGTTTGGTCTTCTTTCCTTCTGTCGTATCTTGGAAACATCATCATTTTAGTAGGTGTAAGGATGTTGGCACACAAATATTCCATCCAAAATTCATTTAAAATACTACATCATGTAATGAAACACATTGTGAAAAAAGTAAAATACTCAGCCTAGGAGTGTCATAACTTAAGAAAATTCATGTATCATGTTTGTGATGTCCCCAACCCAAAGTTGGGCCACACCACACAACAATGTAAAATTCCTCATTATCAAAAGACCTGAAAATATTTCCTTTGGTACCATTAATTAACTATCATTCCTTACATATGCAACAATTATGCATAACCAACAATAACATGCACATCCATGCATAATTATGTACAATTACAACAAACATAATTAAACATATTACTCATAGTAATCAACATGTAAATACACATAAAGGGACACTTATCCCTTTTTGTAAAACACCAATTTCATGAAGAACTCAGAAGTTCCTCCGAACCATAGAACACATTGTTCATAATCTCTCAATAGTCAGTCAACCCTGATATGGGGTGTAACATCCCGGTTCTAACCTTTATGAACTATAATGTATTATGTAAATATGACTTAGGTTGGTGAACAGGTAAAGTTGAAAAGGGGACAGAGTTTCTAGGAAATGTAATAGTTCATATACTTTAATAAAATACATCGTTGGATGCAAGAAAAATAAGGACAAAAGAGATAGGGGGCTATGATTCCACGAGAAAGAGGGCTTGAGGGGCTAATCCTTTTTATTATTTTATTTACCCATAATTTATTTTATGGAGAAAAGGGGTTACATGAGCTTCTTGGGAGGGAGGACATGTGGCTCTTGTCTTCATGTAATTTAAACATCCCTTGGGGACTGTTTTGGGGTTGTTATTCCCCTGGTTTGTCTTCTTACCCTTTTTCTCTTGTTCTTCTTCCTCTTCACTCACTATTTCTAGTTTGTGTGATCTTCGGCTGAGCATGGAAACAAATGGCATGAAGAGGAGAGCCATCATTGAATGGTTGTAATAATTTATTGATCATTATAGGAGGGAATGGATTCTCGTGTGTATGATATTGATGACAGTTTAGACATAACTTTCCACAAATGAGATTCCTTGGAGTTTCCAGTAGGGAGATTTCCTGACCAGTAGCACTAGAGCCTTGGAGAAAAATTGAACAACCTCAGGGTTTGCATGGCAGAGAAAGGTGTTCAATTCTTGGGGCTATGAAGGATGAGGGGGAATGAGAGATGGAAATTAGGATTTGTTCTGAGGTTGGGAAACCTGAGATATACTTAGCCAATTGTTATGTTTTTATCCTTGGCCTAGGATCCATCCTTGTGGATTCATATCCCTCGCTCGGGGGTGCCCTGTTGTTGAAAGTAAATGGACAATAGTGTCTATGGTTGGGAGGAATGTCCTTGGTCTGCAGCCAGTTGGTGAAAGTTTACTTGCAAAGATAAGCGCTCTCTATGTTTTCTTTGTAATGTTTATTTCCATTCGGTATTTAATTATCTCTGAGATATGTATTTTTAATGTTCTTGTCTACTGGCTATTTTTTGTGCATGGCACCTTGTTTATCTCTTTTATATTGTGTCATGGATGTTGATTAATGCATGTTTTTTTTTTCAAGCTTCTTTTTCGTACAAAATCTTGTTATAATTTGAGATTCATTCAGAGAACTGAGTCTTGTGACTGTAGTGTGCCCTACCTGCTGGCGACTGGTGTGTTGCAGCCTTTTTAAGTGGCATAGCCCAGCCTGTGGGTGAATGGGTATGTTACATATTGGTATCAAAGCTTCTGGTTGAAACATTGGGCATGTATGGGCCATATATGTTGGTGAGAGTCCTGTGGTTGAGATTGATTTATGACCTTGAAGTCATAAAGCTCAGGAGGAATGTTGTTGCAGTGTCCACACATAAGCTAGAATGTTAATGATCCTTTGTAAGGGATCAAAGGATCGTGACCATCCCTTTTGAATTTGGGGACGATCTCCATTGTGTGATCAAGAGAGATCTGGATCTATGGATTGGAGGGTCGGTGAGTAGGAGTCATCTGATGAAGGAAAAAATAGAAGTTGGGAAAGGTTGAGTCCCAATTGTTAGATCTAGATTTTTGATCGTCAGTCGTTGATCAAGGCCAAGCAGGAAGGGAAATACTTTGTAACTTTGTCGATTCAATGATCTTGGTAGGCATGCAAATCTTAAATGTCTGAAGGATGGATTCTCGAAGTCTCATCGACCGATGGAGTGGTGGATTTCAGGAGTGTTTAGGACCATCAGATCTAGAAAGTATTCGGGAGTATGGGGGTCATCTGGAGTGAGAAACCCAAAGTTGAAGAAGAGTTAATTGCATCCATTGGATGTGGGAGGAGTGTGATCTGTTGATTTCAATTCGGCATTTGACTATCCGAGAGGTAGCAGGTGTTGGAATCAAAAACCTCTTAAGCCCGAAGTTCTGAAGCTTCAAAGCCCCGAAGCTCTAGATAGTGTATGTTTGGAAATTCGACATTAGGGTGTTTAAAATTGTTATAGTATGAAGTCTTATAAAGCCCTAAGATATGGAGCATTGAAGCATTAAATCTCTAGAGAGTGGTAGTTTGGATATTTAGATACTTCGACATTAGGGGGAAATGTTGTGTTGAGAAAACCTCCAAAGCTCGGAGTCCTGGAGTTCTTACCAACTGCGGATCTCAGCCAGGAGTGTGTACCATTGATTATTGAAACCTTCAGGGGTTTACTAGTTTGGTTTTCAGAGGAAGTGAAGTGTTGTGTAGTAAGATCCTCCGAAGCCAGGAGTACCAAAGTCTTGGAGTGCCATAGTGACGTGCCATGATTACATCACCTAGGGTGATGTGGACCTACTTATGTGTGTCATGTGTTAGAACAATATTGGTTTATGCCTCAAATTTGCACAAGTCCTTCATTATTCATTTTGTAAAATGAATAAATGGGGGGAAATTAAATTTATATTGGGTTATCCCCAATCTCCAAGTTCAAGCATTAATCGACATCTCAAGACAACACTAGCCAAAGACACAATCATTGAAAACACTCTCACAAGGTTCCAAGAATAAAAATCACCCATGGATTTACACTACCAAATTTCACACAGACAAACAGGTGGGCGCTACCTAAATTCGCTACCTAAATTCTGGTAGAAAATGAATTGTGCAGAGTTATTTTACCAGTTTTTAGTCACTAACTTGAAACTTGTATTATGAACAATTGAGAAGGTATTTTTGAAAAATGGAGGAGGTGTTTGTTCATAACATTCCAGATAACAAAAAAATCTCTCATGTTTTCAAAATGTGGTATGGTTTAAGAGGTATTATACATAGAAGTGGTGCTACCAATTGTTTTACAATGGTGCTACCTAATTTCCTGTAGCGGTCACGGTTTTGATATTTTCCTTGTTGGGAGGTTGTCGCATGTCAATGAGGATTCAAATGGCTTATCAAGGATCATTTATATGTCAAGGGACACCTCGACCTAATATTTATCTCCATCAAATGAGTCATGCATGAGGTGGAAACAATTTATTAATGACTTCCAACAAATTCCTGAAAATTAGCAGTTTGTTGGATTTTTGTCTGTTTGATTGTTGCCACCTATCTCCAAGGCTTAGAATCAAATGGAGGAGATGGGATTCGACCTTCTAAGATTATTTGGATGCTATTTTATATTTAAGGAAGGAGATATCTCTTGGAGAAGGGGTTGGAATTATAGGAAAAGGACTGTTACTATTTTGTAAATTCCCAGACTCTGTATATCTGGATGGAGGATTCTTGTGTAGTCAAAGATCAGCTTGTGCTCTTCTCTTTGTATTATTTATCTAATGGAATATTGATTGATAAAGGATTTCTCAACATCTTCGGTAACAGAGTTATGCAATGGATGATTTACTGTGTATTTTGTGAAGCATATCTTCTTGGAGAAAATCTTTATTTCTTGATTAGAAGGATTCTAATTAATGAAATTTTAGCCATATGAATGTGTCAATCAATCCTGATGTGAAATTGACTATTGATATTGATGTTTTCCTGCATTTTATTCTATCCATATTTCAAATATGTGTTGGTTGGAGATTATGATATCCCTTTTTACTGGAATATAGTCTTTGGAATTTTGTGCATTAGATCGGCCTTTGAACCTTATCAGTTTGATCCATTTTTTTAAATATAATCACTGATCTAACTCTAAACATTCTAATGGGTGCTGGGCTTACACTTACAACAGTCTAAATACATTTTTGGCCCCATTGATGAGGAGGCAATTTGAGGATCTTGAATATCTCCATGGGTAGAACAACAAGTATAGTTCCAACTTTAGATGGTAGAGTAAAGTTGGGCACCTAGAGGACTGCATATTTTCTACTTGGTGACTCCATGAAGATGAACCTATTGGAAGACTCCACTGTGGGAACAAGCTTGGACATAAATGGAAGGCAAAGGCAAGTTCATGTATCAAGTTCTAAATTCCTTTCTCGAACTTGTGCTCTTTGTCCTGCATTCTTTCTTGAATTTTCCTGCACACATTAGGAGAATCATATTTTTCTTTGTATACTCTAAATACCACCAACCTGCTCTTGCATATTCCTTTTTCAAACAAGTAGATTTACCTCCTTACCATGTCATTGATGTTAAGGATATCCATCCACTTTGAACACTTGAAGAAGATGAGGTTCATATACAATTTTTTAATCAGTCTGAACCTTATGATTCTCTCGCTTCTGTAGATTTCAAAGATGATTTATTACCTACTACCATTCCCTCTGTTGTTAATAACTAGCCTGTTGAAATTCAACATGCCCCAAATGATTATTGTACTTTTGAAAATAATAAAACTGATTTAGTTCAGGCTGCCATCTCCTCTGACATTTACCAACAACCTTCTAGTGTCCAGCAGCCCACTGACTTCTAGTTTAAGATCAGGGAAAAGATGTTTCGACCTCTAAATATACCATCCTTTCTTCATCCTTACCCTCTCGGATTCTTAGACTACCTACCAACTTTTTCTAGAAAATATAACATTGGAGGAGAAGAGGATATGTCAGCCTTTCAAGACTTCATCGACAATCTAGAAATCTTGAAGAAAGATATTTTCATGAGGATTTTCTCTAAATATTTGATTGGACATGTTTCCTTGTGGTTCAAGAATATGGAAGTTTCTTCCATTGGTTCATGGGATGAACTATATGAGACCTTTTTAAAATACTGAGGAAAGAGAAAATCATTTGATCAATACTTGCATGAGTTCATTGCTATGAGAAGAGAGGATAATGAAGCTTTGTCTGTCTTCAACAGAAGGTTCTACAACATTTATCATGACATGCCCTTGGAGATCTGACCTATAGAGACTGATTCCATGGTGTTCTATGTTATGGCTCAGTATCCATAACTTTCCCTTCTCCTGAGAGAAAGAATGTATTCATCCTTAAAAAGATTATTTGAAGATGCTCAAGAAGTTGAGGAGAACATATGTGCTTCCAAGGGGATCCAAGAGAAGGTTTGCCTTAAACATATTCATGCATATGAGCAAGAGGATTGTCAGTATATTTTAGATTTGCAGCAAGAGGACAGTGAGTATGAATCAGATCTGGATCAACAACAAGGATGTAAGTATGATTTACATTTGGAATTAAATTCTTTAGTATTTGCATATTTTTCTATGGACAAGGATGCATGTCAATTTTATGATCAGTTTTCAAAGCATGTTGAACATATTATAACTGATGATTGCATAGATAACTATATGTTCTTGGCTAATCATAATTATCAATGTGATTTAAACTCGGTTATACCACTATCTTGTGATCATCATGCTGAAAAAAAAGATACTGCAATTGTTGATGATCAAAATATGATCTCAAGGGAACCAGAAGGTTGTTGTTTTCAAGCAAAGAGGAATGTATGTATGAGAATTTGTAATTTCTTAATCAGAAATTTTCTAACCATGGTCTCAAGGATCCAATTGCAGCTTATATGGAGTCATATGTTCCATATTTTCTGAAAATTCCAGTTTTCATTACTTCACAGGTATTCATGGGTAAACATGTTTTTCTAAAAGATTTTATATCTCTGTTTTAAGACCTCTGTTATTATCTATTTATCAATGGTATGGATGGCATTCCTTCAGTCATGAAGTTGCTTGAATGGTTACTGTGGAAATTTTCCTTTACTTGAGAAAGTTGTCGATCTCATCAGGATAGGGTAGCATAGGTAATAATCTCACTTCCTGAGAATTTGATTTCCTTTAGTTTCTAGTGAGTCTTTCAGTTTCTTGAATAAGTGGAAGTTTTTTAAAATATTTAGAGGTTGGTTGCACAGTTGACTCCATAGCCCAAAAGATAAGGTGAATGAAACTACCAGAGTTCTTAGAGCATCACAGGGAGGAATCTATCCCTAATGGAGCCTATGTTAGCACAAGATTGGTTTATGCCTCAGCTTTTCATAATTCCTTCATTATTCATTTTGGCAAATGAATATAATGGGGGGAAATTAAATTTATATTGGGTTATGCCCAATCTCCAAGTTCAAGCATTAATAGACATCTCAAGACAACACTGGCCAAAGACATAAGCATTGACAACAATCTCACAAGTTTCAAAGAATAAAAATCACCCATGGATTTATGCTACCGAATTTCACGCAAACACACAGGTGGGCGCTACCTAAATTCACTACCTAAATTCTGGCAGAAAACGAATTGTGCAGAGTTATTTTACCAGTTTTGAGTCACTAACTTGAAACTAGTATTATGAACAATTGAGAAGGTACTTTTGAAAATTGGAGGAGGTTTTTGTTAATAACATTCCAGATAACAAAAACCTCTCTCATCTTTTCAAAACGTGGTATGTTTTGAGATATATTAGACATAGAAGTGGTGCTATCAACTGTTTTACAACGATGCTACCTAATTTCCTGTAGCGGTCACGGTTTTGATATTTGCCTTGCTAGGAGGTTGCCACCTGTCAAGGAGGATTATAATGTATTATCAAGGATAATTTATATGTCAAGGAACACCTGCACCTAAGATTTGTCTCGATCAAATGAGTCATGCACGAGGTGGAAACAATTTATTAATGGCTTCCAACAAATTCCTGAAAATTACCAGTTTGTTGTATTTTTGTCATTTTTATTGTTTCCACCTATCTCCAAGGCTTAGAATCCAATGGAGAAGATGGGATTCGACCTCCTAAGGTTATTTGGATGCTATTTTATATTTAATGAAGGATATATCTCTTGGAGAAGGGGTTGGAGTGATAGGAAAAAGACTGTTACTATTTTGTAAATTCCCAGACTCTGTATATCTGGATGGAGGATTCTTGTGTAGTCAAAGATCAGCTTATGCTCTTCTCTTTTTCCATTCTCTTTGTATTCTATATCTAATGGAATATTGATTGATAAAGGATTTATCAACATATTTGTTAATAGATTTATGAATTGGATGATTTACTGTGTATTTTGTGAAGCATCTCTTCTTGGAGGAAATCTTTATTTCTTGATTAAAAGGATTCTAATTAATGAAATTTCAGCCATATGAATGTGTCAATTAAGCTTGATGTGAAATTGATTGTTCATATTGATGTTTTCTTGCATTTTCTTCTATCCATGTTTCAAATATGTGCTGGTTGGAGATTATGATAGCCCTTTTTGCTGGAATATAGTCTTTGGAATTTTGTGCATTAGATCAGGCTTTGAACCTTATTAGTTTGATCCCCTTTTTTAAATATAATCATTGATCCAACTCTAAACATTCTAATGGGTAATGGGCTTACACTTACAATAGTCTAAGTGTGACTCTCAGTGCTAACACAACATGTAAACTTGATTCATTCCTTTTACAAACCTTATGTGCCAGTTGGAACTTCACACTGTCACTCGTCGATTGGGCCACATGTCATCTCCATATTTTGACACAAAGCACCCCCAGTGCGCAATGCTAAGAAGATCCCGACAATTGGGAATTTCGGTGTTCGAAAGTTTCCAGGTGTGAAGTTGTAAATATATCCAAAGCGTGACACTCCAGAGAGACTCTCTGGGAGTTATCCAGTTCGACATTCAGGAGAAATAAGGTGTTAAGTTAGCAGATCTCCCAAAGCTCAAATTTTTGAAGTACTGGAGTCCCTAGGCTTCGGGGAACACTTGTTCAAAAGTTCGGTGTTCGGGAAATGTGTTGTGTTATGTTGAGAATTTCTTCAAAGTTTTGAAGCTTCAGAGCACTGAAGTAGTAAATCTCCGGAGAGAGAGGGTTCGAGAGTTCGTAGTTTGACGTTCGGGTGTTTTGAAGTGTTCTGGTGTGAGATATTTCAAAGTCCCAAAGTCCTAAAGTTCCAGAGCCCTGGAGCCTTGAAGCTCAAGATAAGTGCTTTTCAGCTAAGCACATGGTTATAATCGGGGTCACGAGGAACTTGGTTTGAAGGAAGCGCCTTTGTAGTTTTTTATTTTTTGTATCAGCTCAGGGGGTTGAAAGTGGTTTTTTTGGGAGCCCTAACTTTCAACTCTGATATCTGATTGGGGTGATATTTTAGTCATTGGAAAGATGATTCAGAGGAGAATGACTTGGAATCATTATATTTTGGGATAGTTGTTATAATTGATATAGTTTTCTACATAAATTAAACTTAAAAGGTACCTATAAATTTAATTGACAATTTTGTATAATATGTATAATTCTAACCAGATGATTGCTTGCAGGTTTGGTAGGATTAGGGGTATAATCAGATCAATTCAAGAATAAGATCAGATATTAGATTCATGGAAGCATGAAAAATCTTACAAAACTTGGATAAGGTACTACAAATGAAAGAATCCTCACATAGGATATGAAGCTATAAGGTTAAAAATGTCATTGAAGGGCATAGAAGGAAAAAAAAAAGTAAGGCTCCATAGACTTGAAGGTAGAATTGTGTAGGCAGTTGCAAATCTTAAGTGTGAAAGAAATCCACTTCTGATATCAAAGTTCATAGTGGAAGGAGGATGCCAATGCAGAGGAATTAGACTTCTCTTTGTAATGTCCCCCACCTCTTAGAGAGGTGATGAGGAGACTCAGTGGCCCGGGCACCCCCACTAGGTCATAGTCTCACACTAAGGGGGGAAAAGTCAAGAAGTTAAAATTTATATTTTTAAGTTGACTTAAGAAAGGAAAAGGATAAAGGAGTAAAAGATAACTC
>JZKD02S0629757.1:416311-435157 GCA_000966675.3 Picea glauca | reverse complement strand
CGAACCAGCTAGGGTTTCAGTCATCCAGTGGGGCACCCCATTCAGTGGGAAATTCAGATCTACGAAGATTGAGAGGGATCTTGGAGATTTAGGCACTTGGGTTATTCTTACCATCTCCCGATCTATATTCATGGAGAGTTTCAGAGCATTTGGAGGCCTCCTTCATGAGGGCCGAACCAGCTAGGGTTTTAGTCATCCAGTGGGGCACCCCATTCAATGGGAAATTCAAATCTACGGAGATTGAGAGGGATCTTGGAGATTCAAGAACCTAGGTTATTATTACCATCACCCGATCTATCAATTGGCATATTTCTTAGGGTGATTGGACACTTTTGGTAGCAGGGTCGAGTTATTGAGGGTTTCAGCCTTCTATTGGTGCGTGGCATTCTTCAGCTGGAGAGTTTGGCATTTAGATCTGCTTGTATTGATCTTCATTTCTTATTCAGCCTTTGGAGGCATTATTTTGTATTAGCAGGAGCATTTTGTAGCAACTCATATCTATTGCTTGTATGACCATATGATGTTTATGCCAGATAGGCCATCTATTGTATTGATCTTACATTGCTCATAATAAAAAGGTCAGATATTTGTTTGTGCTTCTACATCTTGAATATATTGTGATCTCCATGTGTTGATAAATGTTGTATGCACTAAATAACTCAATAAATTAGTAGTAGTTAGTGATTCCAAGAAAGAATTTGGCTTGGGATCATTACACTCTCTCACTTGAAAAGTGTGACTGAATGAAAATGGACTTCCACTAGGGAATGGTATTAAGTGTGAAAGGTGTGGTTTCCCAAGGAAATGTTAATAAAGTAACCTAATGAAGAACTAGGAGTAAGAGTATTTTATTCAAGAATGTTGTAGTAGAATGATGGAATGTTTGAGCTACTTCATTCCAGGGTACTGGAATGTCTCATGAAGGTAAGTTGGCCATGACTACCCAAGGGGAGTTTTTTCAATTTGAGTACACTGGTTGGATTGCAGAATGACCAAGTGGAACTTGGATGGAAGGTGTTCATACCAGGGAACCAAAGTGCAGATGAACAGAATGGGAGCACGCAAGGTAGAAAGGATCTGATGGAATTCAAGGACAACCAACTACAACATAAATAGATAAATAAATAAGTGAATTAAAACATAAACACACTAAAGTTCATGAGGCATACAATGAAGTTAAATTGCATATGCATTAGTAGGCACACTGACAGTGAATTCTTGGTGCATATGGAGGTGTAATTTTGCATATGTACATGATTGGATATGCATATAACATGATTTTGGACTTAGAATAGTCTATTATTATGAGACAATGATTGAGTATGAATAATGATGGATTATGCATTTAGGAAAAATGATATAGCAGGGTTAAAGATGTGGATGTTTCTGTTGCTTATGATTTCCATCGAGGTGAAGGCCCATGAGGGTGGAAAGAATGGTGATCAAAATGATGAAGGAGGAAGTCTGTGAGATTCTACAAATATCATTTGGTCATATAGAAACAATTAGGTTTATAACAATCAGGCAGGTATGCAGTTAGTCGTTGTTGATGCATACATGCTAAAGGGGATTGAGGTAAAAATTCGCTTATTTAATTTGTATTAGTTAAATTGGTATGTAATGGTCGAAGGCCTAGAATATGTAAGTGATTGTAGCACCCATCCAGGATGATAAACAATTAATCTTTCATTTTATACATACACAATAACAACTTCGTTTTAGCATAATTTCATTGAATATCATTTACACAATTCTTCTACATTTTCTCAATGATAAATATAGATAACATGATGAAACAAGTAATATGTTAACTCTATGATTTAGAACTTAAAACAAAAGTATATACAAAATATCAATAACCAAATACCACTGAAAAATACCTCCTCCTTAGCTTGTCGAAGCCCGTCAGTTGTAATGTAGTCATGGGCGCTTCCAAGCATTCTTTTCCCGCTTTCCTAGAGTGAAACAATGGAATCCTGCCTACCAACTAGGAGCCTAGCCGACTTCCCAACTCCAAGAAACCTTTCGGTTTCTTGGCTCTCCATGCCCATGACTCCATGAACAGTAAAGCACAAATTCTCAAAGAAAACTATCACAAGAATTATATCTTCCAAGAATTTCACAACCTCACATCACACTCCAACCTCTCCATCCTTCCTTCCTCACTACTTATTCTATCTATTTATCAAGTTTCCATACACACTTCCCCCAATCTCCTCAACCACCCTCATTATTATCCATCAACCTCCCTCATCTAGATTTTTGGGAAAAGATTAAAATAAAACTAAAATATAAATGACTTGCATTAAATAACAATAAATAAAATGAAAAGTCTATCTTCTCATGCTAGCTAATAAATTTGATTTGACAATTTTCCCCAAAATGTACATAACACCCCACCATGCTCATTTGATTTATTATACCCACCATTTATCAAAATCAATAAGGTATTTAATGCTTGTAGATATTTTGTATGTAATATAATTTACATATCCAATAAACATTCAATTAAATAATTAATAATTTACTTTAATAATTAATACATTAATTAATTGTACTAGTGTACATGGGTAGGGTATGTGTGCATAGCTAGTGGACACATATCTCATGTATGTACTAACGATAAACAATCATTGCCTCTAGTGCATAGTTTGTATATAATCACCAAGACATGTAGGACAACAGATCAAATAATTCATCATTTAATAATCTTAACGAACAAAATTACATCAATTCATGAATAACTAATTATCACACTTAGAATATGAATAGGAAATCAAAGAGGGTTTTAAATATGATAGGAACCAAGTGAGTAAAAAATAGTGGAATCTCTAATCCCCAATCAATATTCTCAACTAACATCGAAGCATCCTTCCTTCCTAACCTACTTCCATCTTCCATCCTATCCTTTCCTCTGTTAGACTAAGCTAGAGTGTCAACTATATTGACCTAACTCCAGATAGAACCCGTAAGCGGAAGTGTCATTCATCTCTACCAAGCTTCTCCAATAGACAACTAGCCGTCACCATCACACATCTAGGGGAGCGTGACTTCACACAACCCTCCCACGACTCTAGGTTTCGGAGGATAAATGGTGGGCAATACCTCCACCCCTCCTTATAGAACTAGGGTCAACACCCTATATCGAGCCATATTGTGCAACTACTATTCTTAGAGTCATGTCATCAAACAATTACTCTGGGCAAGTTGTGTGTCCTCTCAAAACCACACTCACCAAAAATCATAACAATATTTTGAATCATAAATTAAATAATAAGTACAACGTATAGAATATACTATCTTCTTGATGTATACGACATCCAAGTCACCTCAACACTATAGTCATTTGGCTATCGCATAGCTCATTAACATGTAAGTTAATCCACCAATAACTCATAGCTATGCATATACATAATAATTTCATATAAGGATCCATATATGTATTGACGTTCAATTTAAGAAATGCATGTTTATTTTTATCATGTCCGACATCTGTTATGCATTAATATCATAACTTGAACTATTATCCACATACCTAAATTCCACATTTTAACTTGCATGTTCAAATAAACCAAAGAGCTATCATCATCATGAGTATATAGCAATGAAAATAATATCATTCAACACATAAAAATATGTACATATCTCTAATATTTATCTCAATCTAACTGAGACCAAACAAATGTTAAGAATTGAATTACTAAGATGAGTAAACAATCAATCTTCTAATTCCCTAAAGGTCAAGATATGGGGCGTTACATACACCCACCCTTCAAGAAACTTCGTCCCGAAGTTATAATGATTCAAAATATGAGGATAATTTATGACATGAGTTTTATGTGTCTTTCTTGATAGAAAATGTTATGCTATATTGGTCGCATTGGACCTTCACTTGATTAAAACGTGTTGAATATATTAATATCTTGATTGCACTACCACTATTTGGTAGGCACCCTATTGTGTCCCAACTCTATTTTATTGCCACTTGTAATTTAATTAATGAAAATAAACTCTTCTCGTATAGATTTATTTTTTTCTTAGTTCCATATTTAAATTATAGTCTACTAGTTTGACCACCATTTGAACCTTATCTCATCATTGGTTCTCTAGTTAAGTGAATATTATATTGAGTTAAGCATGATTTTCATTAATTCATACACACAATTCCGCTTGAGATATATTGATAATTATAGACGAGCATTTGTCGATTTTGATCATCACTCTAGCTTGACAATACATATTCCATCACTCATGAGATTGACAAACCAAAAATTTCCATGCTTACAAGCATTGACTAAGATACCACTAATTGAGGGTCATGCGATGTTGTTACTTCACGGTTTGTTTTTCCATTGTCCTTAATATCTCTCTTTCCTTTAAGTTATATAAATTATATGTCAATCACGTTAATTGTCTAATATAGGATTCTCTTCATCACAGTCGAGGAAAATCCTTCTTTCTATCATCAATTCACTATTACAAACATGCCTATACATAAAGAGCATCGTTTTGACACGTGGGTTAGTGACCATTTTATATCAATAATAAATTTACTACAAGAGTTCATTTCAAAATCTCCAGTCACTTGTCCTTAAGGTCTTCTGTTCTCACCATTGTGCTTCGTATGTTTCAAAATTATATCCTCTATACCTACAAATCCTTACCAACTTTGTTCTCTATCTCTTTTCTTGTCCATCTCTAACACTTTCAAGTCCCCCTACTATGGAAGACGTTTAACAATGGGAAGCATGTCTTCATCATTCCTCATCTAGATTTTTATTTATTTCAAGTAGAGTTCCTTCATAGGGAAACATCCTTCTTAGTGACCAAGTAGTTGTTAAACTGATTAATACATTTCAAGATGTGATCTCCCATTTATACACCTCACTCCACTTAGAAGGGATTGATATATATTCTTTATCCTTATGCACATCATTACCTCATTATAGTCGAACACCCTAACCATAAATGATTAATTTATACGCTATAGTAGTAATATTATTTTATATATACTTTACAAAATTTATAAGATTCATAATTTTATCAAACTTAATCTTTTCACTCATAATTACTTTCATTAAATATTTTTACTATACTTTACTAACTAGTAATTACTTGCATTTAAACTTACTATACTTTAATCATAATTTTATCAAATCTTTTCACTATTAACTTATTAGGTATATTACACTTTCACTTTTCACTTTTTATGTACAATATATTTTTATCCAATTATTATACACTTTATTAATATAAATCACTATTATATTGTAAACCTATATACCACAGACACATATATAGACATACATTAACTTATTAGGTATATTACACTTTCACTTTTCACTTTTTATGTACAATATATTTTTATCCAATTATTATACACTTTATTAATATAACTCACTATTATATTGTAAACCTATATACCAGAGACACATATATAAACATACATTACTAACTAGACATTTTAATGATAAACAAGTAAATTCATTTTAAAGATAAGTAAATTCATTTTGTTTTGTTATTTTATTCACTTATTTATTTATGTTTTTTTTTTAATTTCAAATAATGATATAAATTCATTTTAAAGATAAATAAGTAAATTCATTTTTTTTTGTTATTTTATTCACTTATTTATGTTTTTTTTTTAATTTCAAATAATGATAAACAAGTAAATTCATTTTAAAGATAAATAAGTAAATTCATTTTGTTTTGTTATTTTATTCACTTATTTATTTATGTTTTTAAGTTTCAAATTATATGCTATGTTTTTTTTTTTTTTTTTTTTTTAAATTTTTATATTTATTTAAAAAAATATAATAAAAGAGTTCAAACTCAGCCCAAAGGATGCTACCAGATTGCAAACAAAATAATATCTGTGGCAAAAATTTATTTGTATGTACATTGAATATACTTAAGCTCGCTGAGAAGACAAAAAAAAATGTAATTGAGATTTAAAGCGAACATAGAGAATACAAAAGGTAACACAAAAAAACAAAAAAAAAATTAAATGTCCCTGGCTAATATCGATATATAGAACCTCTCAAGCCCAGGCCAACCTCCAAATTATACGAAATAAAAGTTCAACCCTTATCCAACATCAGAATCATCTAGAATTCACTTTAACATTCCAAAAGGGAATTTGCGGAGGCTTTCTTCTGTTAAAATAAGAAAGAAAAGAATATTGAACATTGATTGATTTGGACATCGGTGGAGCTTTCGACTTGAAGCTGGGATCATAGCAGTGGTCTTATAGTTTGTGTACTAGGTATTAAAATAGCACAACCCTGACTGCAACCTAATTCTTTGGTAGCGAGAATGACACAACAAAATTCATTTGGACACAAACAAGCATGGAATGTGAAGCGCATTGTTTCTTGTCATCTTGAATTTTCCCAATGGATACAATCTCGACCATTCCCTTTTGAGACCAGTGAAGATTTGAGAACATGGTTGCCTAATAAGCATGGAGTTATGTTTATGTTTAAGTGTTGGGCTTCACATTAAAAACACAAATCAAAACCTTCAAATGGATCTGTTGTAGAGTCATCGCCCAACAATCGAGCAAGCACCCACCTTATAAGCCAAACCAAAATAGATACAATTTGCAAACCTATAAATATGCATCTTTAGATACATAAAATCCATTTTGATTGCATTGTTTAATGCATAATATGAAATACAATAATAACTATGGTAGTAGACTACCCAATCCCCAATCTGAGTTGAAAGGGCCAATCTGGCATGAAAGTACTACGCATTTGTAAACCTACCAAACCCATCTAAATAACAAGATTTAAATCCAAACCAGAAAAAGGAAAGGCGTGAACATTGACTTCCCTTGCTAGTGGGTTGTTGTGCCTCGATCTCCCCCATGATCCTTCCTTTGATCCCTCATTTAACAACTCTTTCCCATTATCATAAATTCAGGGACTCAATAGGTTTTAATTGCAATAAGGAGATTGCCAATGCCGTGTATTCTTTCTCGCCGGTAATTCAAATCCAATGCTTATTTATTATCATTCCTCTTTGCAGTATCTTACAGATTTTCTTTTCCTCCATCTGGCAGGATATTGATCACCCATTAAATCAATCCTGCCATGTGAATCTTTCATTTATGAATCAAATCACATCCTTTCTTTAGACTGACATACCGAGTCCTTATTTCAACCGCTTAATATAAAAAACACTTATCCATCCATTGGTGACTTATCTATCCATTGCTGAAATAAGGAGGGTACGACCATAGAATAATATGAAGATATTGTGATATGAAGGGAAACCATTGCCACCTGTCTTCTATGCCACATCACATCCTGGTTTTTCTATGTAAGCATGGTATTCATACCAAATAAAATTCTTCAAAGTAGGGGCTTGTAGAAGACTCTATTACTAGAAGCTTATATCCATCCACGACTCTGACTTTGTAGCCACTGCCCCACCAACCAAGGAAGCGATACGTTTCTTATGAGTGTATATATTTTCATATCTCTGTCCCCGTGGAGGTATATACAGTCTGCGAGTAACTTTGGATTTCCTATTTCTGTGTATCCATCCATCAATACTCTGGTGAGAGTCTCAGTTTCAAGATAAGTTAAGATTAATTTTCAATGGTCATGGTTGCCAATTCCAGTGAGATGGCACCTAAATTCCACCATCAGTACAACAATTCTTTAGGACTTACATGGGAAGATCAATGGGATTACAACTAGGAATTTAGCTCTGACGGGTCTATGAAGAGCAAGAGAAAATTGGGAGATCATAATAAAAAAATGAAATCTATAGCGAGCACAGGGTTTCAAAAGGCTAAATTTGCGGCAAGTTCAGAAGCAAAGAAGGCCTTAGCAGAAACTTCAGCTGGCGTGTGTTGGATATAGATTTGGTACAAAAGAAAAGGAGGAACGATACCTCACAACACAAACACGACCAAATCTCTAGCTTCAAATATTCAATCTGATTGAATACCCGTTTTATCTGTACATTCACATTCTTTTTCAGTTTGGGTTCATTCCCTCTCGGTTTGTATATTAAGATACAACTATTGAGAACACTGTGTAAAAAAAAATTCTTTCCTCCTAAATAATTAAAAAATTCTTTACAATTTTCTTTTATGTGCATAGAAGTATTTACAATTTTATTTCTGCAATTTCTCAAATTTTTATTTTCTATTTTTTTTTTTTTTTGAAAATCCACTAAAACAATTTCCAACAGAAAATATATCTATGTGCTCATGGATTGGTATGGATATCTCGCTTATATGGATGTATTTTTGCATCTAAGCATAGTATAGAGACCCCAATCCCAATGGGTCCCTTCCCTTTTCTACCTCTGGATGGAGTGATGGAGTTCCCTTCGCACTCACGTAATTGAATGGGATTACCAACTCACTGCATCGTAAATGGAAAACTGGGATTCAAATAGTTCATTGTCTTGAGTGCTTTTATGTATATAGTGTCTTTTGTATTATGTTTGGGTTATCTTAATGAAAAGTGGAATATCGATCCTTCAATAGATTTAAAGGATTTCTGTCTTTTCCATTATATCTTCTATAATATACCTCAAAAACTATTTGAAAAAAACATTTGTTTGTATAAATATGCTTGAATAGTTTGAGATTCAAGCAAGTAAGCTTTTTGTTATAAAGTTTGAGTCTGAAAGTTTGTAAGAGTCCTTACTATCGTCGACTGCCATTACCATTCAAATTAAAGTTTTCTGATCGACGATAAGTGTTTACTCCTTATTTCAATGTTTATTTCAATTCCTGTAATTATAATTATCTTCCTATCTGTTTGTAGCTATAACCATTACCACAGTCTTAACAACATAAATGACTTTGGGAGTTGATGGCCTAGGCCTCATGCATTAGTCCATACACATAATCACACGATGAAAATGACCAAACAGACTTAGATAAAAGTAGAGTATTATTCTATACTCCTCTGCGAAAAGTTTAAATATAAACAGATCCCTATAGTTTTTTTCTAAAATATCTGGATACAGGATAGTGGTTAGGTAAGGCCTTCCAGTTAAACTCAAAGTACGAATATTTCATAATCCTTCGATCATATTCAATTTCATATGCACCATTGGATTACAAGTACTGAGTTTCACGCTTATTCCATATGCCCACTGGCTTGTAACCACGGGCCTAATCAAAATGCCTTTCACATTTTGGCATTTCGGCAAGTCGCAATCCTCGAAATGGAGTCAGATCAACAGTTCACAAAACTTCATAATCTGATCCCTTATTTTCTTAATTGAACGACTGATGACATTTCGACGTTTTTCCCTTCGAGTCATTGTGACTCCAACATTATTAAATTCATGATCACAAAATCTCCGAAGTGATCGGACGATTCACATAACCCACTGAGATGGACAGTTGACAGGATTTCAGAGTTTTGACTTTCGGGTTTTCGAGACTCACAATAGTATCTTTCGGCATTTCGGAGTCCTTGACACGCTCTGATATTTCGCATTTTGTGACTTCATCATTCTTGTCATGAGTGTCCTTGACACCTCCAACTCTCGGTATCCGAAACTCTGAAATGGAGGTTAAGTTGTGGTTTCGGTACCATTGATTAAGGGTAACCCGTTTTGTGATGGAAAATTCTATCGTTGGAAGTAAAACAGCGTATGGGATGTTCATTTTTTGCAATTCCGAACGAGATATGTAATACTATTTTTAAAAGAATTACTGGGTTTCCCTTCTGCCTACTTGGAATGGCATACTGGTTATTTTATTGGTTTAATATGCTAGCTCCATATTGGCTACTTCCTCAAAAGGATTTTGAAAAAGGAAAAAATACTCGGCTATTGCTGGCTATATGTGTATCTTGTTTATAGTTGACTCCATATCGCATGATGGTATATGAATTCAAATTGCACTTACTGTACTTGTGTTAAAGACTTTCCTTCTGAACTTTTAGGTGATTGTGTTGTTATTTACACAGTTAGCAATTTGCTCAAGGGTATGTTTTAAGTTTTGGGATGTCCCTTCTCCCTTGGGCCTTAACGCCTCTCATGATTAGTTATGGTAATTAAACTGTGTTAATTCGATTCACTCCAATAATTTTCAAACATTTCAACCTATAACTTTTCATTAAACATCGGTTGATATAAATATGTGTATATTTTGTAGATGGTCTATAATAATTCTTGGTATTCGCAAGGTCACTTCCATACTTTAAATATACATATATATATATATATCTTTGTAAAAAAAAAATGGAGGTCAATTGGGTTTCAGTGATTACAAACGCCGAATACAAAAACAAAAGACCACGCGGTTTGTTGAATCCCGAAATGAGAAAAGGTTGTGGGCCCAACACTATGGGTTTTGGGTTTCGGTATTTCAGGGTTTACGAACACACGACATACAAACAAAATGAAATAAGAAATACCAAATTGTGAAATGTGATTAGGGTGTGGGCCCAACAATTTTAGGTTTCGGGGTTTACTATCTCCCGATGAAAAACACTGCACACCGTCAAACGTTGAATCGTGAAATCATAAAAAAGTTATGGGGCTGAGCCAATATCAGGTTTCGGCGTTTGGTAATGCTTGATGCATGAAAAAAATACAAAGGTAATCACCGAATCACGAAATTCAATGATCTTGTGGGGCCACTTTGGGTTTCAACGTTTGAAAGAACAAAAGAACTCCACAAAACTTGAACCAATAAACTCTGAAATGCCAAAAAAATGGAACATGAACAGAGTTTACAAACTCAGTAACCTAAAACACAGAGTGACAAATGCAATTCAAAAATTGTTTTCAAGCTCATCCCTATTACAATTTTGACTCTTGTATTAGTCCTCGAGTCTTGAAAGGTCAAGATGACCACAGATTCACCGTTTGCACAGGCGGTGAAATGATTACATATTTACAATCTATATACTATGTAGTTTTCCATTTGCATTCAATATGTAGGTAAACTCAAATCTGCATCCTTTCGGGAACTAGTATTCATAACAGTAATGAGATGCAGAAAAGATAATCCATTCCGAACTAGTACAGAGACATTCTAGCAATTCCTAAGTTTGCAATAGGATGCATTCGATCTTTCATCCTTAATATTATTTCTAATAGATACATTCTATCAAGTATGTAACCATTTAACATTTAATCATAGAAGGGACAGAAATAACATATATGAAAATAATATGCTGAAAGACAAAGGGAACAACCAGGTTCCTCCCAACCGTAGAATAGGGAAACCAAACTACTTGCCCGATTCACCCCCTAGCCTGACCATGAATCCATGAGGGAAAACTTGGAAAATATTCTCTTCATATATGCCCTACAACTCCAGCAGTTTTTCCCTTTCCTCACACTCAAGCAGTGTTTGTAACAACAATTAAATCAAAAGTCTCCTTTCCCAGCATACTTGGCAGCATCCTGCCTCCTCTCATATGTTATTTATCATTTGCCTAGGTCTTTTCCCTCCCATGGGAATTTTCGTAGCTTTCTAAATCCCTCATTTTCAGGGGCTTCCAATGGACAAATTACTGATTTTCCACTTATAATAATCAGCCCAGAGGTAGTTCCAACATGTTCCCCACTCATGGAGTCATGGTCAGCTAAATTTAACATGGTTGTTCCATTTGTCCTCCTGCAATCAATATAAAATATTTTGTTTCCATACAAGTGTCATAGTCAAATAGTTAGTTGGGTCAAATCAGGTCTCTGCCCAACGGTCAAAATGATTATTTACAATTACCAAATTCGAAATTTGGAATTTCCATAAATGGCAAAAATTTTCCAAATTCGAATTTACTAAAAACAGAATAAATTTCCAGCAATTTTAAATTTCAAAAATATTTTATTTTTGGGGATGTCACATCATTTCCCCCTTCAGTAAAACACTGTCCTCAGTGTTCGTTCCTTTCCTAAAATAGGATTGGATGAGATTTACACAAATCTCCCTCCAACTCCCAAGTGGCCTCCTCAGGACCAAAGTGCTTCCATTGCACCTTTACCTGAGTGATGGCTCTGTTCCGAAGTGCTATTTCTCTCCAGTCCAGAATGTGTAGGGGTTCCACTAGGAACTCGCCTTTAGGTTCCACCTACACCAAGTTCTAATAAATTCTATGAGTAGGGTCATGAATATACTTTTTCAGCAATGAAACATGAAATACATTATGAATTCTTAGATTAGTTGGAAGTGTAAGTTGATATGCTACAGGTCCAATTCGAGCTATTATCTTTAAGGGCCCACAAAACCTGGATGCCATCTTGGCACAATTCCCTAACTTCAACGAGATATTTTGGGCTTTGACCTTAAAATAAACATGGTCTCCCACTTGAAATTCCAAGTGTCTTCTTTTTTTATCTGCATAGCTCTTCTGTCTGTCCTATGCTTCTTTCAAGTTATGTTGTACATTTATTACCATGTTCTCCATTTCTTGGAACATCTCTGGTCCAACCATGAGTTTGTCAACCAGGTTATCCCAGCTAATTGGAGTCGTACACTTTCTTCCATACAGTATTTCGAAAGGGCTCAACTTAGAGGAAGTTTGGTACCCATTGTTATATGTAAATTCTACCAAGTGTAGGTAGTCTTCCCACTTGCTTGCTTTTGTTCTTACGTACATGCAAAGCATATCCTCGATGATTTGGTTTGTCCTTTCGGTCTGTCCATCCATTTGTGGATGATAGCTCGTACTAAAATTCAAGTTAGTTTTTAGCCCTGCAAACAATTCCTTCCAAAAAAGTGGATGTAAATTTTATGTCTCTACTTGAAATCACCATTTTAGGAATACCATGCAGTCTAAAAATTTCTTTCATGAATATTTTAGCAATGTTTATATCTTTAAAAGTAGACTTTACAGGAATAAAGTGTGCAGACTTACTGAGTTTATCGATTACAACCATTATAGAATCATTATGTTTATGATTTTTAGGCAAACCTGGATGGCCAGAATACAATTTCTTATGCACTTCGTCCAAAATTGTTGATTTCAATTCTGTTGAATCTGGTATGTAAAGTTTGTTTTTAAGTCGTAATACTCCTTTCTTGTCAATGCTTAGATCTAGTTTGTCAGAGTTGACAGTACTGTTTTTTAATTCTGTGATTATCTTAGTGTAATTTTCGTCGTTAATACCTTCTATCCTTATTCTTTGTTCCAGATCACTTTCTTCCCTACTGATGTTTATCTCAAATAACCCATGGACTCTTCTTCTTAAAGCATCTGCTACTTTATTTTCCTTACCCTTGATATGTCTGACCTCAAAGTTGAATTCGCTCAAGAAGGATAGCCACCTTGCTTGTATTGCATTAAGATCTAGTTGGTTAAACATATATTTCACCCCACTATTATCCGTCAATAGTAGGAATTTTCTGCCCATTATATAGTGTCGCCACATTTTTTAAGGCATGTATTACTGCTGCCAATTCTAAATCATGAGTGACATAATTTTGCTCATGTTCTTTTAATTTTCGGGACTCGTAACAAATCACGTGCCCTTCCTAAGTTAGGACACCACCTAGTCCCTCTTTACTTGCATCAACACAAACTGTGAAGTCTTTATCTGGGTCTGCTACCTTCAAAATGGGTGTCGATGTTAATAATTCTTTCATCTTTTTAAAGCTGTCTTGACACTTTTGTGACTAGTTAAACTTGGTTCCTTTATTTTGTAGTGACGTGATAGGGTAGGATATCTTGGAAAACCCTTCTATAAATCTGTGATAATATCCGATGATTCCCATGAATGACCAGATATATGCCACATCCTTAGGTACTGGCCATTTCATAATGGCTTTTATATTTTCCAGGTCTACAACAATACCTTCTGAGGAAATGACATGTCCTAAATATTGTATTTATTTTTGATAAAAGTCACATTTGTCGAATTTTGCGTATAGTTTGTGTTTCCTTAATGTTTGTAGAACTATTCTTAAGTGTTCATCATGTTCCTCCTCTATTTTAGAATAGACCAGAATATCGTCGATAAATACAACTACGAACTTGTCTAAGTACTGACTGAAAATGATGTTCATCAAACACATAAATGTGGCTGGTGCGTTAGTGAGTCTGAAAGGTATGACTACAAAATCGTAGTGTCCATATCTTGTTCAAAAACATGTTTTGTTTATGTCCCCGTCCTTTATCCTAACTTGATGATAACCGGATCGTAAATCCAATTTTGAAAAGAGCTTGGCCCCACCAACTTTATCGAACAGATCATTTATCCTTGGTAAGGGGTATTTGTTCTTAATGGTCATTTTGTTCAGTTGTCTATAATCGATACATAGCCCTAGAGTACCATATTTCTTTTTCACAAAGAGGACTGGTCCTCCCCATGGTGAGACACTTGGTTTAATATACTCTTTGTCCAACAATTCATGTAATTGTATTTTTAATTCCGTCAGTTCTGGTAGACTCATTCAGTAAGGTTCTTTTGAGATAGGGGCTGAACTGAGTAGTAGGCCTATGGAGAAGTCTATTTCCCTTCTAGGAGGTAATTCTGGTATCTCATCCACAAACATGTCTCTTAATTCACGTAGGAAAACAAATTCTTCTAACTTTGTCTTATCTTCTTTTTCTAATAGATTCGTCACTTGGATGGAATAAACTTGACATCCCTTTCTAATACATTTCTTGAGTTGCATCGCTGAAACTTGTCTGATTGATACAGGTTTTGGTATGCCTTGGGCTATTCTAACAGTTCCAAAATCATCTTTATAGCTAAGTATCTTTGTATAACAGTCTAGTACTGCTTTGTGTTGTTCCAACCAATCCATCCTGATAATCATATCATAAGATCCTAGTGGTAATATGTTCAGATTGGTCCTTATATTTTGACCACCTAAGTTGAACTCATAATCTGAAATAAAGTCAACTACTTTCCTTTTAGTACATGTTGCTAGTTCTACCAGCCATGATTTTTCCTTCTTCAGTTTCTTAAGTTTATTCAACTCTACTATATTAGGAGTAATATAACTTAGCATAGCTCCAGGATCAATTAAAACAAAAATTCGAGTGTCATTGATTTTACCTTTGATTTCTACCACTGAGGATTGGTGATCAGCTTGCCGACCATCTATGGCTACATTTATCTGATGTAGGCTTACGCCCACGTCTCCCACTGTCGAGGCTTCCTGCAGATTATGAACAACAATTATGTTTCTTGAAGTTAAATGTGGACAGTTCCTCCTTAGATGAGGCTCTCCAAATTACCAACACTTTAATGGCTCATGGGAGTTGTCCCAAAACTTCTTTGCTCCCAGGTTTATCGGTTTACCACTACCTTGCGTATTCGGATGATTGGAGTGAAAATCCTTCCTTGGGAAACTTTTCGCTGCATTCTGATAAGGAGCTGGCTGGTATCCCTTCTTCCACTTGTTCATTTGATCTTTCTCTTTATCCTTCCAGGTCTTGGGAAACTCTTCCCGTTGTTTATACTGGTCATATCACATTCGTTCTTTCCTGAATACCTCACTCAAGGATTTGGGGTTGTCAAACTCAATTCTGTCTTGGTAGGCCTATGGTAAATAGCTTAATATTTTTACCTTATCCTCCTGGATGTATGGTACGAACCTTAGTAGTTCCAGAAATTTATTTATAAGGTCTTCCATCGTCATTTGTCTGAGTTGCAACTCGTAAAATTCTTTCGTATTCCTTTCATAATAGCTTTCAGAAAGGTATTTTTTCTTGAAATACTTCTTAAAGTCAAACCATTCCAACTGTTTCTCCTTTAGGCCCTTGGCCAATTTCAGGTCCTGCCACCAAATGTTGGTCTTCCCCTTCAGATTGTAGATGGCCATTTTGACCTTCATGTTGTTGGAATAGTTGTAGATCTGGAAGTATTTTTTAATGTCCAACAACCATGCCTCAGCTTCTTCTCCTATCCTAGATTCTCCATCAAAGGTAGCTTGTTTAATCTTTTTAAATTCTCCCTTAAGGTGGTCTACTTGTTTTCTTTTTCTGTCTAGTATAGTTTTGTCTTCAGCTGAAGGTGTCCCTTCAGACGAATTGTCTCCTTTTCTTGTTTCCGATCAAGAATTCTTGGAGGACCTTTTGTTGACTTCTTCGTCATGGTTATTGTCTTTTGGGATTTTCTTGGTTACTATACTATGCAACATGACTTCATTTATCTCTTTTTGTTCCTTCTGTGCTTTCTTCAATTTTTCATTGTCGGCCTTGAAAACCTCCAGTTCAACAATAAGATTCCTCAATGTTTCCAACACCTCCATGAGTGAGCTTCCATCACTGTTCTGTCTTGGATCTCTAGGAGGTCCTTGCTACGGATTTCCTTCCATCCTGATTTCTGCACCCTCCTGAGCTGCCATAATTTACAAAAACAGAAAGGGCTTTTTATTTGTAACCATAAGATTTATTAGTTTTACATAAATCAGGATAAATACTAAGCAACTAATGTGGCCCTGCTCGGGCCCAACGTTGTAGCTTTTTCTCTGATACCATATGTAATATACCTCAAAAACTGTCTGGAAAAAAATTTTGTTTGTATAAATATGCTTGAATAGTTCGAGATTCAAGCAAGTAAGCTTTCTGTTATAAATCTTGAGTCTGAAAGTTTGCAAAATTCCTTACTGTTGTCGACTGTCATTACTATTCAAATTAAAGTTTTATGATCGATGATAAATGTTTACTCCTTATTTCAATGTTTATTTCAATCCCTGTAGTTATAATTACTTTCCTATATGTTTGTACCTATAACCATTACCACAGTCTTAAAAACAAAAATGACTTTGGGAGTTGATGGCCTAGGCCTCATGCATTTGTCCATACACATAATCACATGATGAAAAGGACCAAATAGACTTAGGTAAAAGTAGAGTATTAGTCTATACTACTATGCAAAAAGTTTAAATATAAAGAGACCCCTATAGTTTTTTTCTAAAATATCCAGATACAGGATAGTGGTTAGGTAAGCCCTTCCAGTTAAACTTAGAGTACGAATATTTCATAATCCTCTGATCATATTCAAGTTAACCTGCACCGTTGGATTACAAGTACTAGGTTTCACGCTTATTCCATATTCCCACTGGCTTGTGCCCATGGGCCTAATCAAAATTCCTTTCACATTTCAGCATTTTCACAAGTCGCAATCCCCGAAATGGAGCCAGATCAACAATTCACAAAACTTCATAATCTGATCCCTTCTTTTCTTAATCGAATGGCTGACGGGATTTCAACATTTTTCCCTTCGATTCATCATGACTCCAACATTATAAAATTCATGATCACAAAATATCCAAAGTGATCGGACGGTTCACATAACCCACTGAGATGGACGGTTGACGGGATTTTAGAGTTTTTCCTTTCAGGTTTTCGAGACTCACAATAGTACCTTTCGGAATTTTGGAGTCCTTGAGATGCTCTTATATTTCGCATTTCACGACTTCATCATTCTTTTTATGAGTGTCCTTGACACCTCCAACTCCTGGTATGCGAAACTCCGAAATGGAGGTTAAGTCATGGTTTCGGTACCATTGATTAAGGGTAACCTGTTTTGTGATGGAAAATTCTATCGTTGGAAGTAAAACACCATATGGGATATTGATTTGTTTCAATTATGAACGAGATATGTAGTACTATTTTTAAAAGAATTACAGGGTTTCCCTTATGCCTACTTGGAATGGCATACTGGTTATTTTATTGGTTTAATATACTAGTGCCATATTGGCTACTTCCTCGAAAGGATTTTCAAAAAGGAAAAAAATACTCAGCTATTGTCAGCTATATTTGTATCTTGTTTATAGTTGACTCCAGATCGCATGATGGTATATGAATTCATTTTGTACTTACTGTACTTGTGTTAAAGACTTTCCTTCTGAACTTTTAGGTGATTGTGTTGTTATTTACATAGTTAGGAATTTACTCAGGGGTATGTTTTAAGTTTCGGGATGTCCCTTCTTCCTTGGGCCTTTGCGCCTCTCATGATTACTTCTGGTAATTAAACTGTGTTAATTCGATTTACTCCAATAATTTTCCAACATTTCAACCTATAACTTGTCATTAAACACCGGTTGATATAAAGATGTGTAAATGATGTAGATGGTCTATAATAATTCTTGGCATTCGCAAGGTCACTTTTGTACTTTAAATATACATATATATATCTTTGTAAAAAAACAAACGGAGGTCAATCGAGTTTCGGCAATTACAAACACCTAATACAAAACAAAAGATTATTCGGTTTGCCGAATCCCGAAATGAGAAAAGGTTGTGGGCCCAGCACTTTGGGTTTCAGGGTTTGGGATTTCGGGGTTTACAAACACACGACACACAAACAAAATGAAATAAGAAATGTCGAATTGTGAAATGCATTTAGGGTGTGGGCCCAACAAATTTAGGTTTCGGGGTTTACTAACTCCCGATGAAAAACACTGCACAACGTCAAACACTGAATAACGAAATCATGAAAAAGGTATGGCGCCCAACCAATATCAGGTTTCAACGTTTGGTAATTCTTGATGCATGAACAACATACAACGGTAATCACCGAATCACAAAATTCGCTCAACCTGTGGGGCCACTTCAGGTTTCGATGTTTGCAAGAACAAAAGAACTCCACGCAACTTGAACCAATAAACTCTGAAATGCCAAAAAAATGGAACATGAATAGAGTTTACAAACTCAGTAACCTAAAACACAGAGTGATGAATTCAATAAAAAAATTGCTGCCAAGCTCATCCCTATTACAATTTTGACTCTGGTATTTAAACGCAGAAAAAAATCCCCTTCAATCTCCTAAGAGATTTTAATCAAGGCGGTGATGGTGTTTTGTGGCCTGCAAAGGTTAAGGTGGGCACCATTTAAATTATTTAAAACAAAAATATAATTAGTGGGTTAGTCCTCGAGTCTTGAAAGGTCAATATGG